>CAOJBI010616463.1:0-10864 GCA_948277035.1 Euphorbia corollata
TTGATATCTTGTGGAAAAAGCCAAAGTTTCTCTAACTGTCAACCAGAGTTACTCAGAAACAAACAGAGCTCAAACAGTCAAACTTTTACATAAAAAAGAGAAATTAAGATATAAATCAGTCCTTGGACTCCATCCAAGTCACTATGAGAAAAAAAAAATTAAACTCTTTTAAATCCCAATCACGACACTACAAGAAGAATGCTTGAAATATATCAGGTTTCCTTGCTTTGCGTCACCATCGAACCTTACCAAGAACATTCCACGTCATAAACCATGCAACAAAGAAAACCAATATGCTGAAGAATTACTTAAAAGAATTACTTGAGGCATTTATTTGACATGTTATAAAAACTTGATATCATCCACCCATAGATAATCATAAACCTATCCTTATTAGTGCATACTCAAAATTAGATAGAATGATTATCATTCCAACTGAGTATAACTAATTCAAATAAAAGTCATAGACAAATAATACTAATACCTGAGCTCTATAACATTGAGTTCAAATAAAAAAATCATATGCATTACGCCTAGAAACTCACAAGTCCGCATAGGCAAAGAGCAGGAACACTAACTCAGAAACGACCGCAGAAGTCCAATAACAACACATCACCATTTTTGAGCCAATAGAATGGGCAGCAAAATCATAGCTTTCAAGCAAAAAGATCGATTATCTTTGTCTAAAAACACAGAACTCTCATATAATTGACGACTAGGCACGGATTTAGATGTTATAAGTATAACATAAAGGAAATAGGATATGAAAAAGCCAAACGTAAAACTACAAATAGAAAAGGCAAACTATGTATTAGCTTTGTGTGCTCGGCATCCCTCATTACAAACCCAAAACCCATACTGATCATATTTTAACTTCTAGTTGCTAGAAATAAATTCATTAGAGCGGCATCTAGATTTCACTACAATTGAAAATATGCCTAATAAAAACTTAAACAAAATCAATTCAAAGAACTGGGAGTCGAGCCAGAAAATCTTTGGTCTGAAAAAGAATAAAATCAGGTAAAACAATCAGAAAATTAGTACATTCATAAGAATAAATTTGTATCATACCAAGTGAAACGAAACAGAACATAGCAAAAAGAACACAATTAGAATAAGCAGTATTAAAAGAACCATGCAGATGCAGAGATGCCTAATCTACCATGTCAATGACATATACCAATCATAAAATCGAAGAAACTACATGGAAAACCAACAAAGAAGAGAACATGCAAAACCCTAAAATAAAATTATTGAGCAGGTAAATCAGATCTTACCAAAAGTCGATAGGATATCCAAGGAATAAACTAAATGATGATTAACCCAGCAAAACCAAATAAAAATTGATATATAAAGTTCAGATTTGGGAGATAAATTCAAAAGATGAATCACATACTCCTAGGGTGAAAGAGGTCGACAAAATAAGGGGAGAGAGACAGTAGACAGAATTGGCTGAAATTCAAATCGTACCTTAGCGAGATGTCACCGAGCCTCCACAGCCTCCACTCCACCGCTCCCCCTCCGCTCCTCCTATACCAGACCTCGGGGGTATTTTGGGGGGAGATCTCCGACGAAGGGGGAGCGGCCGCTCCCCTTGCTCCCCCCTGTATCCGTGCATGGATGTTCTCGAAATATTTTTATTCCTGATTTCCAAAGCTTCCAAGCAAGTATCATCCAAAGAGCGATATATATCAAACTCTATATTTGGGCAGCTGAAGAAAAGGCACCTCCATTGGCAGAAAACATCGCTAAACTGAATGTTGGAAATGTAACACTCGAAAGAACAACTTTAATTAAACTCAAAAATATTACAAAAACATTAACTCAAATTAAATACAACACTACAACTCACTCTTTACTCATTTTCTCTCTAAAGAATTTCTTATTTTTTTTACTTGATGCCTAAACCAAAATGGGGAGGGGTATTTATATTAATTAAGAACAATCTTACACCACACAAATAAAATAATCCAAAATTATAATAATCATACACCTCATCCTTCTCCAACCTTCTAAAAATATCTCAAACTTACCAAATAATTCACATGCAAAAATACAACACCCTAGAAAATTCTAGGAAAAAGACTTGTAATTTGGACCTTGATTATGGACTTGAATTCCAATTTGATTGGGTTTGGATTTGAGCTCCATAATGGATCAAGTTTATGATCCAACAAGTGATGGAGGGCCGGGAGGCATGCTAGGTTTGAGGTTTAACAAAATATCTCTTATAGCTTTTGAGAAGCGGAGAGTATCAGACGACAATGTCAAAAGGGCCTTCATATTATGATATTATACATCATTGGGAGTATACTATTACAAAAAGGAGATTCCCAGTGTGATTGACTTAATCTTCTCTTTTTTTTTTTTGCTTGCATTGACTATTTTTTTCCCAAATTTCCTTCTTTGGTTCTTAGTTTGACATTAGCATTCTAGGAAACACTTAAATGATACATTTAATAATAATCTCTTCTGTACCTACTATTTTTTTTACTAGAAGAAATATTTGAAGTTTGTTTCGTGATTATTTTCTAAATTATTTCTGAGGTTTTTATATAAAAATCTTGTATGTTATTTTTTATGCCGCTGCTATAATTTTTCTCGAAATCTTATAATACTAGGCATAAATAAAGTTGAGAACTGAAAAAAGAAGGCTCTTTGTTTTATCAACCTAGAAGTTGTGGAAATCACCGAACAGTTCTTTATTGTAAGGCCTTCTCCAACTCATTACTCTATATTATTTACTTTAAACTCTATTTTGCAGTTTTTAATCTATTTATACTGTTGCTACAATAAATTCACTCCAACCCATTACTCTATTTCTCTACTCTAAAATTTTTTTTTCAGTGAACACGGAAGACGGGAGCCAACTTGGGGTGGACATCCCAACTAGGTTGGCACCTCCAATGCCCAAGACAACAAACCCCGAACTCAAGATTTTATTAATATAAAAAAGAAAAATTACAAACGAAAATACAAGATCAAGTGGACCAATAAAAATATCGTCCACTTAAGTCGAAGAAGAATAAATCTAAAAAACAATAAGGTAATCTATCGGACCAAAAAACATCAGAAGTCGATCTTCCTAAATTAGCCAAAGCATCCGCAACCAGATTTCCTTCTCGATAAATATGAGAGACAACGATATTCATCTCCTCCATCTTGCGCAAACAAGCTAACCAAGAGATACGAACAGACCAAGGAACCAACCTACTTCTATTTTTTATTACGTTAACAACAAAAGTCGAATCACTCTCAACCCAAAGGTTCCTCCAACCAAACTCCCAACCCTTCCCAATGGCATAGATAGCCGAATTCAATTCGGCCACGAAGCTGAAATCGTTATTCATACTAAAGTAGAAGCAACCAACATTTCTCCCACATGAGTCCCGAAAGAGACCACCATAACTCGCAGGCCCTGTGAAACCTAAAACGGAGGCGTCCGTGTTAACTTTAATGCAATTGAAAGGAGGAGGCGACCATCTGACACCAATATTTTGAGGAGCTTTAGGATGCCGAGGAACAAGGTTCAAAGCATTCAAGACTTTATGCTCAACCTTAGAATTCCAAATACTACCCAAACACACACTATCCGTTTGGCGAAGTAAAAACCAAAGACGCCTAAGTGTGAGATGGAGATTCGGGCGATGCTCCTTAAAAATGGCTTCATTACATACTTTCCAAACCAACCAAATAACATTAACCATAGCGCTATACCATAAAAGCTGGATTTGAGAGCTAAAACGATGTGTCAAAATAGAGGCAACAACATTCGACAAAAGACCTTGGATGTCTATGGTACGCCCAAAAAGCAATGAGATTGAGTGCTACAATTGTTTAGCAAAAGAACAATCAACAAATAAAAGATTAATGGTTTCAACAAAACAACCATAATTGACACAAACAGAGACAATATTAACTCCCTGCTGCTGTAACTTTTCATGGGTAGAGATGAAACCCGAAAAAGCTTTCCAAAAAATGATTAAATGCGATGGGGGGATAGAAGGATGCCATACCTTTTTGAATAAGTTATTCGTTGGCCGTTGAATTTGCAAGAAGCGATAGAATAATTTCACCAAAAATAACCCCGCACTCCTAGGACGTCATATGCATTGATCAACCTCGTCTTCAACTTGCACGACATTGATGATTTGGCTCCGAATGGCATTGGGAAAAGGCAGAAGGTTAGACCAGCCCGAGTGAGTGAGAAATTGATCCACCGTAGCAGTCCTAGATAAGCGGTCTTGGGTTAAAAGGTTCAGCTGGTCCACAATGGAAGGGTTAATCCACACTGTCCGATAAGCCAAGTGGAACTCTTCCTAAGGGAGATGTAAATCGGCCTAAGAGCACGCCAAATCAAGGAGTAAGAAACACAATCTCTAGCTACCCCGTTTTTAATGAACCTTGAACAAAAAATATTATGACACCAATCATCCTTAGTTATCAACCCCCAAGCACATTTGGCAAGCATGGCGTGGTTCATATCCTTTAAATCCTTCAGACAGAGGCCCTCAACCGATTGATGTCTCTTACATAAATCCCAAGAAGCAGCCACAATTTTCTTTTTATCAATGAATCCCGACCAAACAAAATTCCGGATAGCTTTAGATAATTCAGAAATCAGGGAACGAGGCCATCGATTAATCGAGATAGAATGAAGAACCGAACCATTAATAACCAAATTTACGAGAACAATATAGCCAGCCATAGAAAGAAATTCACCTTTCCACCTAGAAAAGTTGCTCATTACGCGATGAAGAATGAGTCGTAAATGAGTAACCGAAGGAGTGCCATGGAAAAGATGAATCCTGAGATAATTGAATGGAAAACTTTTGATGTGAATGCCAACTAAGGCAACAAGATTAGAACGTCTCCTAGCTTGAACAAAGCTGCCGAAATAAGCTGCAGATTTAACCCAATTCACATGTTACCCGGAAATGGCACCATATAAATAAAAAATGCGCTTGATTTCCCGCATATTCTGAACCGTGGCCTTACCAAAGATCAGCACATCGTCAGCATACAGCAAATGAGTGGGAAAATGGTCAATCCGAGAGTAAGAAATAGGGGATAAAGATCCCCTTTCCATCATCAAGGTAAGATATCTACTTAAAAAATCCTCCGCAATTCCAAATAATATAGGAGAAAGAGGGTCTCCTTGACGAACACCACGAGAGCAATTAAAGTAGCCTTGAATTCCTCTAGGCGTGATAATCGATATCCTAGCTGAAGAAAAAATGTTAAGAATCCAATCCTTAAAGGTTAGAGAATAGCCGAAAGCATCTAAGACCTCCAAGACAAAACACTAATCAAGCGTGTCAAAGGCTTTTCGAATGTCGATTTTAAGAGCAACACTACCCCCGAAACTTCTCTTGTTCATGATGTTAACACCCTTCGAGGCAAGAAAAATTCAATCTTGAATATTATGACCTTTAACAAACCCGAACTGATTCAGAGAGATAATTCGACTACCAATTAAAGTCAGCCTACTCACAATAATTTTCATGATGATTTTGAACCCAAAATTGCTCATGACGATCGACCTATAATCCTCAATATGGACAGCCCCATCATGGTTCGAAATAAGAGCTAACAAGATCGAATTTAATCCCCACGATATCTCACCATCATCAAAAAAACTTGTGAACCATGCTACAGATGTCGGAACTCAAAATATCCCAAAATTCTTGAAAGAAATAACCCGTGAAACCATCCGGGCCAGGGGCACTTTGCGGATCCATAGAAAAAATAGTATTTCTAATTTCCTCATTGGTGGGCTGCCGCAACAACAAATTGTTATAATCGTTAGTGACCATCTTAGGAATAACTTCATGAACATTGTTGAGATTAGCCGGAGCACTCATATCATTCTTAAACATTTGAGAAAAGTAATCGAGGATATGATTATTGATAGTAGTCTCATCAGTAGAGAGGATGCCATTCACCAATAAAGCATTAATCTCCAAAAAATCTTTCCTACCGTTAACCATTCGATGAAAAAAGTTGTTGTTCCGATCCCCCTCTTTCAACCATCTAATCCCACTCTTCACTTTCAAAAACATTTCTTTTTGCTGCAAATAATTATCCAGCTAGGTTTGCACCTGAATCTCCTCCGAATGCAAGTCGTGTATTAAGCCAATTCAATCAATAGTTTCCTGAATTTGCTTTAAGTGATCAGTACTTTTCCTAATGTTATCATCTAAATTACCAAAAACTTCCCGATTCCAACGCCGAAGGATAGGCTGTAAGGTCTTTAGCTTCAAGCTAATCAATTGAGCGGGAGCTAAAGAAGGGAAAGGACCGTTCTAATAAGAGTGAATAATCTGCCTCAAACCATCATGCTTAATCCGCATAGACAGAAACCGAAACCGAGAGACCTTGATCGAACGCTTAGCAAAAGAATAGAGCAGAAGATTGTGATCCGAATGATGACTTTCTAAAACAGTACAGTGAATAGAATCCGAGACCGAGCTGAAAGGAGGATTAATTACAACACGATCTAGCCGAGAGGAAACCCTTGCGTTACTTAGTCTGTTATTACACCAGGTAAAAAAAGGACCAGTAGTGTGAACCTCAAGTAAATTAACATCATCAATACACATTCTAAAATCTCGGCAAGACCTAGAGCTAGGATGATGACCACTCTTCTCATGATAGCCAACTACTGCATTAAAATCACCAATAAAAGCCCAATTACCTCCATAAGACAAGCTAACCCGACGCATCTCCTCATAGAGAGACAACCGCTCAATTACGTTGACACTACCATAAATAGCTCCAATATTGTTAATAATGCCACTATCAATGAATGAAAAGCAATGAGTTGATCATTAACACTAAGCAAATTGATATCAGTATGAATCATATCAGAACGAAAAACCCAAAGACTAGGATTAGGATTCTGATTTTCAGCAACAAATTCAAAACCCATACGATGCCAAAACCGACTTTCAACTCTCAATAACTCAACTTTTGGTTCCGCTAAACATAAAAAACTTGGTTTATATTCAGAAATCATGAAGGACAAATAACTTTACATTTCGGGGTTAGAAATACCCTGATAGTTCCAATAGAGGAAAAACAATACTTACGAGAAAACGGCTGCTTGCTCTTGGAAGAGCGAGAATTAGACTTCCTTGCTATAGTTTGCCAATCCCCTTTCTGAGTTGCAGAGGGAATATCCCGAATGGTGGTTGAGCTTTTAGTAGAGCGAGTCAAGGCCATTGCTTTCGGATTAATTGCTGGTGATTCATCCTTTGAATGAATTTCAGTATCACAGATATCTGCCCAAGCCAGCTTACCTCCTGGAGATTTAGAAACCAGGTTGATCTCTTATAAATCAACTGTGAGATTGATAGCCTTAGCATTTATCAAGTCAGGTTCATCATTATCGTTTGGATTAGCATGCTATTTGATTGAGATAGATTGAGGTGTGGCCACAATAGAATTTGAGTCCCGATTGTCTTTGTTCCCATTATCAAAAATAACAATATAATTATTGGTAATATCACCAGACAGTTCCATAGAGTTGTTACCTGAACTTGTGTTATCCTTCTCATGATGCTGCTCTAATGAATGAGTTTGGGATGTACCCAAACTAGATGGAAAAATAACAATAACTTCATTAGAGATAGTAATACCAGATTGCACAACCACTTTATTACCCAGTTTCACCTTATCTTGAAGTTTAACCTTTCTGGGTTCATCCTAACGCATGGGGGAGCCTGGTTCTTTCTATAATTGGCTGCAACATGACCAATGGAGGAACAAGAAGAGCATAGGGAAGGTAGATTTTCATATTCTATGGAAATCCAATATTTATTCGAATCCGTATCAACTCGTATTTGATCCTTTAGCGGGCATTGAAGATCCAAATCGACCAAAATCCTGGCATAATTCCCCAGCTCACCATCGATAGTATTCTTGTCAAAGCGCAAAGGAACACCAATCCCTCCAGCGATATTCGACAGAATTCTGCGATCCCAAAACTCCCAGGGTAGTCCAATAAGCCGAATCCACACCTGGCAGGTGGTTTGTTTATAATTTGAAGGATTAAAACCAGGAGTCCAAGGAATAAATCTCATGATTCCAAGAATTAAATTAAGGTTTCCTTTGTGCCAAAGTTGCTGAATAGCTCCGCAGAAGGCATGATGATGTGATAAAATCTCCTTCCAATCGAAACCAACTTCCAATCCAGAAAGCGACCCCAAATAGAGTTTAGCTTATTCTTTAGGTCCATATGCCTCCGAGGTTGCTCACCTTTTGATAGAATAATTCGGCCAGTGACTGAATAATGACATAACTGAAGCCGCTCCTAATAGATCCTTTGTGAAATCCGAATGGCCTTGTATCCGCTTCCAACCTGATTGTTCATAATAACGTTAACAAAAGACTTATCTGCGACTAAAGCTGCTGAGCCATTGTGTCTTAAGGATGACGGAATCATATTTGGGTTTTGCGGATGGTTATCCGAGCTCAGGGGATTGGGGGTGGGATGCCTAGCTGAAGGCGAGTTACATTCAGTAGCAAATAAATCAGTGATAACCGAAGCTGTAGAGAATGAATCCATGATCAAAGATGTGATGAATAAGAAAAGTGAAAGAAACAGACCGCCGGAAGAGGAAGGAGTAAGAAACCGACTAGGAATCTTCCCACAAGAAAGTGCTTGGCAGAGTGTTTGGCAGGGTATGTGTGGTAAGGTTGGATAATAATTAAAAAAAACCATGCAGTGACGTTGCATGGATAGGGGAAAAATTAATTAAATGAAAAAAGGTGGGAAAAGGATGGATATGGATTAAAGAAAGAGAGGTGGAGAAACCAAACAATAATAAACAAATGCAAGCTCACAATACCACCATCAACTACCTGCAGCATCGAACCTAGAGAGAAGAAGGAGCATCTCTCTCATCTTTTTAATTATATCAATTGAAGATTCATTTCATCAAACAATATTTATTACTATTATTATTATTATTATTATTATTATTATTATTTTATTATTATGTTCTTCTTACAATTATTTAACAAAAATATTCAACTTTTATATTTCATGCTACATGATAAATATAAGTTTAAAAATATAAACTAATTAATATTTAATTAATAATGCATATTATATATATATATATATATATATATATACATTTAAAAATAAATAATTAATAAACTAAACTAATACATTAAGCTTATATTATCTACTTTTGAAATTTATTGTCTATATTTAAATTTAATTAAAATAATCATAATTTTATATATAAATTAAAAAATATTATTAAAAATTTAAATATATTAAATATTATTAGTAATTCTCTAAAACACATGCAATTTATCATTAATTTAAAAATTATAAAACAATTCAAAATAATAATAAAATATTCAAATTTAATTGTAGAATAAAGTATGTGATACTTCAAATTTTAAGTATCTCATACCATATTCCATAAATAAAGTATGTATTTGAAGTAATTAAGGTTGGAGATGAACCCTACTTCATATATAGCAAGGGGGTGTTTTTTGAAGTGCCATTGGACATGACCTAAAGATGTGAAGCTAACGATGAAACATCTTTATTCATCAACTTGATGAAGTGCAAAGGAATTTATTGAGTTCCAAACTGTGCAAAATGTGTTATGTAACCTTTGCTATTAGTTATGGTTCGGGGACTTCTATTATTAATAAACTAAATTACTAAGGGATATATTGGATCCCAGAAGATCTATCTCAATCTTAATGCCATTGTGCATATAAACTAAATTACTTGTATCATGTTCAGTTTTCGTACTTAATAACTTTCCCGTCTATGAAATTGAAGTGACTTTCGAGGCTGCTTTCATTTTTCACAAGCTTTTGATTTATAGCTTGAAGTTATGCATTGTGCTGATGCTTGGTGTCATGCTGTTAGTTTTGGTTCGGGGACTTCTATTATTCACGGAATTTGAAAACACTTGCAATCTCCGTTGCCAACATATTCAGTAATTTAATTCTAATAAATTTGCAAGGGAATATGATTTCGCTTGCAAAATCCGTTGCAAGTTCAGGTTTTTGCAACGGAAAATTTTTCGTTGCAAGCTTTCCGTTGCAAAACATGATTTTTCTTGTAGTGTGAACCCTTTTAGGATGATGATATACTAGTTTTGTTTTAATTAAGCAAACCTCATTTTGTAAATGTTATGATTAAATAACATAAATAAATTTTTGTCTGATAAATCTAATCCACAAAAACACTCCAAAGTACATTCAAAGAGGCAAATCATAGCGAGGTGCCACGTTTGACCTAAAATAAGCACTCAAGTAGTGATCATACACTGGTTGCCAATTCAAGCAAAATATTGCTCGAAGCTATCCTTGATCACCGATAATTATTTAATAACATATAGTTTTTCTATGTCTGATAAAATATAATCAACATAAACACTCCAAAATAATACAGTGGCACTTTATTCTGAAATTACACGAAAGAGGGAAATCATATCACAAATATCATACACGGTTTGGAAGCGAGTACGTGCCACATTTACTTTATAATTAGAAACTCGATATCATATATCGATCGCTTGCCAAATCAAGCTGATTGGGAAGAGAGCAGATTGCTCGAATCTCTCCTTGAGCATCGGTGAGAGGTTCAATATCACCCATCTTAAGCATAGCAGCAGCGAAGTCAGAACTAAAAGATGAACCGTTGTTACTGTATTCATTTACAATACTATCTGTAGCTCCGCCGCTAAAAAGCACCTGATCGGATTGAAGAAGTCCTCTCAGTGCTATGAGATTGGTGTAGAAATTGCTATCGAAAGTGTTCGGGGTAACAAAATCAAGTGGTACCAAATTTGAATCGCCACCAGTTGTTGGGCAATCGAGTTGTCTT
>CAOJBI010617218.1:0-23778 GCA_948277035.1 Euphorbia corollata
AAAGCCAAAATCCCCAAACACTGGGGAAGCGCTTACTAACCACTAACATTTAATTATTGCAACTAACCCGCTAACATATACAAACTGTTGTGCAGGAAATATTTGTGATGAATGAATGTGTATTGTTTTATTTTTGTGTAAAAATAAAACCGGAAATAGGAAAATTTTCCATTTTGAAATAAATTCATGGAATATTCAATATCTTGAATCAAATCGCGAAAAGTAACTATTTTGCCCTTGCCCAGAATCTCTCACCCCTGTAATTAAATTTATAAAATAAATGAATTTTTATACCATAATTCCTGGTAGAGCTGAACCAGGTGGCGACTCTGAGTTATTTAAATGAAGTTTAAAACCTTGTTTTTACTTCAAACCAAATTCTGTGATGATATCTTCTCGCATAACAACCTAGGAGACATTTTCAGTGGAAATTTATCACAGATTACTTTTGCCACGAAATTGCAAGATCGATTTTCCATAAACCAAACATGACTGCGCGCACGATCTCAAGATCAAGCAATTAAGCAATTTTTCACACGCCTTCATGGTTGGCGCCGAGCCTCGTTCCGCCGGCCCCCGCGTCCGCATTCCCGACCGCCCGCTCACAAAATGTCTAACTTAGAAGTCATTAGGACCCAAAAACCCTACAGATTCCTCATAGACATCTCGACCATGTTTATACCATGTCTATACCATCTCTTCCACCATGTATATGCCATGATCATCGTTAGCACGGTTCGCTCAACCTAATGAGGACTTATACCTATTTCAAATTAGGGATTTGACATTAGCCAAACGGAGCTGAATTGTCGCCTTTTCAACTAAAAAATCATAATTTCAAAAAATTGCATTTAAGGGAAAACCTAAATTCCCGATTTGGACAAAAATCGAAAAAATTCAAAATCAGTCAACCTAGGTAACTATCCCGTGGATAATTACTTATTTAGGGCCTAACCCTAGCTTTCCCGGATTCGAAGGATTTTGGGCCAAAAAGGTATTTAGCCTGCAGGTTAATTATCTCCATTCTATAAAAGGAAGTGCCTCACTTCCTATTTGAACAACTTTTCAACCCGACTTTTCCCAGACCAAAGCTAGTTTTTTTTCCTCTAAACACGTCCAAACTTTGTCCGTTTGAGGGATAAACCTAATATATAATCAATTTCAAATCATTCAAACTTAGATTTGAATCAAGTTTCGTCCATAAACTTTGATTGAAACTCGAGAAGCTTCAATAAAAACTCATTTATCTAGAGATTATAGCCATAACTCGATCATAAACCTTTCCAATTCTGAGTTTATAGCCATAAACTCATTTCTTTTCATTTTCAACGAAACTTTTAACCGTCTCATGTGAAAAATTAGGTTCCAAACTAGCTTTCACTTCATCCTAGACAAACGAAAAAGGTAACTGAGGGTAAATGGCTCTAAGCCCACTTTTAAATCTCGCTATTTTACATATTGCATATCATATTGGGGTAGAGATCCGATTGACGATGCTTTACCATTATTTTCAATAAATTGCATTAATATGTTTAAATGAGTTTGCTGGTGTGGACCGGGTTCTCGAAATAAGAGGAAACTTTGCCCGGGTCATTATGAGAAATATCAAGTAGTGCCATTGCTCTGCCCGATTATCTATAACATTTTGTTACTTTATTAAGCTATCGTAATGTCAAATTTATCATTCAAGTCATAATTCTCAATTTTTGAATAAAATTAGTAATTATTATATCCGAACCTAGAATATCTATATTTCATTATAAATATCCCATCGAGGATTAGTATGCCACAATTCTCGGTGGAGTTGAACCGCATGACGACTCTTTTGAATAAAATAAAGTATTAACTTTGATTTATTTTCGTTCTTGATTTTATAAGAAAATCGAATTAAAAATGATTTTTCTTAACTTTATCATATTTCAAATTCAAATAATAAAAATATATTTCTTAAATAAGTTTGCATCAAAACTTCCAAAAGATAAACGTTTTCATAATCAAGGAAATAGGTGAACTCATGCCTCGCACATTTTACGCCTTATGAAAAGTCTTCCCGTCAAAAAGACCGCCTGCTCACGCTCATACCATGAAATGCTTATGCCATGCTTGTACCGTGTATATACCATGTCTTTTACAATGTTCATACCATCCCTATGCCATGTCTATACCTTGCTTATGCCATGATGATTCCATGTTCCCACTATGCAAATACCATGTCCATACTATGTTTCCACCACGTCCATGCCATGTTACCACCATGTATATGCTATGCTTATGCCATGTCTATACCATCCCCGTGCCATGTCTTCTACCATGTATATGTCTTGCTTATGCCATGCATATGCTTATACCATGCTTAAACCATACCTATGCCATGTCTTACACCACACTTATAACATGTTTGTACCATATATATGTCATGTCTATGCCTTACTTATGCCATGATAATTCCTCGTAAATTCCATGCAAATGCTTATGCCATGCTTTTACCATGCAAATGCCATGTGAATGTTATGTTTCTAACATGCCTATACATGCGTATACCTTATCTATATCACGTCAATGCCATGTACATACCATGATTACTACATGCTTATGCTACATCCATACCTTGCTTATGCCATGACAATTTTTGCAAATGCCTATGCCATGCTTTCACCATGCTAATACCACGATTGCCCTGTCTACACTATGCTTTTACTTTAAACATGCTTATACCATATCCATGTTATGTTAATGCCATGTATATTCCATGCTTATACCATGATTATGCTACATCCAAACATTGCTTATGCCATGACCATTCCTCGTAAATGCCTATGTCATGTCATGTCATGTACCATGTTTATGCCATGAACATGCCCATGCTATGCTTATACTATGTCTTTGTCACATCAATGCAATGCTTACATCATGTTTTTACCATGTTAATGTCATGTTTCTACTATGTCAATGACCATGCTTATAAGTGCTTATACTGTACTTGTACTATGTTTATGCCATGCATATACCGTGTTTATGCCATGTTTATAGCATGCCAATGCTATATTTTTATTAGGCTTACACCACATCTATGCCATGCTTATCCCATGTATATTTATACAATGTTTATATCATGTCTATACTTGAATTGTGATATCCTACCGATATTAAATCTTTCATCTCCACCATATTCCATGGGTATCTCGAGTGAAATCTAATTTTAATCGTCATTTGTTGTTTTGAACAGCAAACACATTATTCTTGTTTGAGTTTAAGCATCATGCCGCATGAGCACTAACCCCTTGGTTTGCAGCCATAAAATGTAAGTCACACATGTTTTCTAAATTAGGCGTGTATGATCGCATCATCACCCTGCATCCATATGTGAATTCATGTATGGATTAACACATGTTTAGTAATTTTCAGTTTGGGTACATGATAATAGACGTCTTATTCTATCACCCAAAGGTTTGTTTGTCCATGTTGTAAGAATGTCTCAATTAGAAATTCACAAGGAAGAATTATATGTTGCTTTTGTCAAGTTCTTGAAATTTGATCAATTGAAGTATGCTATCAATGAACATGTTCTCCTATGTGGGAAGGGTGTGATAAAGGAGCATATGCGAGTGGTAATTGAAATGATCATGGCTGAGTTAAAGAATTCTAACAAGGATTTAGTTGTTCATGAGGGAAGCATACAAATAGTAGAGGATACTAAAGGAAGTTCTTCCTCAACAGAGCTTAACTTGGCCTCATTTCCTTTCGATTAAAAGTATGAGTCACCTACACTTCATTTAGAAAGGATTGAGACTATAATGAAGATCAAAGGTTATCATGAGAATATTTAGGCAAGCCTGTTCCCTAGTTCTTTGAATGATGCGACTCTTGACTGGTTCATACTACAGCTGGATGAAGTTAAGCGATATTGGAAGAAGTTAACCAAGACCATTATAGAGCACTTTGTTTATAATGAAAGCCCTAGGCTCATTGTGAGAAACTTGATCTATTGCAAGAAATAAGAGAAGGAAAGCTTTTTTCCATACTACAAAAGATGGATGGATATACATGTTAGACTAGTCACTAGATCTTTTTAGAAAGTCTTGATTGAAATCCTAATCAATATGGGATTGCCTAAGTATAGGGATGAGCTTGTGATGGGAAATTTCAATTAATTCAAAATTTTTTATAAGAAGGCAATTAAGATGGAGAAGTAGTTCAAAAGTATTGAAAACAATCATGGCATATCCCCTTGGAAAGACACTTTTTTTTGTCTTATTTTAGAAGTTGAAAGAATTTGGTCTAATATAAAGATTTTCCCTTATAATTCTCCTATATTCAAATATGCCAGCAATATTTTTGCTTTTCATGTATTAGTAGGCCATCACACTAACAACTGTAAGACTTCATGTTTTGAAATATTTATGCCATGATGGGAGCACACATCCCAACTTCCATTTTGTTAGGGGTCTCTCAACTTGCATAGCTCTTTGGCCTAAACTATTCCCTTCAACCTTAGTAAGAAGAGCTATGAGTTGGCATTGAAGTCTTGAATGTTGTTCACCACTTTTCTACTGATATCAAAATAAGTCAATAAAAGGGGACAAAAAATTGTTCAGGGTGTTGTCAATACCAATATCAAATAGAAAAATGATGATAACTGCAAATATACAGTTGCGATGTAGTTTTAAAAGATATCGATCTGACAGGGAAGGAGTTTGGTTTCGAAAGGTTATTTGAAAACACAAATAAGAAATAAAAATAAATAAATAATTTTGGTAAAATATTGATGAAGATAAGTATAGATCAAAGATTAATGCATAAATAGAAAAACATATAGATTATCCCTAAGATAGATTTTAGAAGAGCAAAGTATGCAAAATGGTTAGAGATGCATCAAACAAAGGATAACTTTAACAAATTATGTTCTAGATACTCTAATATCCTAGGATTCACCATAAAGACACACATTAAATGACTTTTCTAAATCTAGTGTAAACGAATTGTAATGCTTATAAGAACCTGGACAACATATACTAAGCTTATTAAGGGTCTCTCTCACATATCTACATTTAATAAGTTATCACTCCTAAAATGTTGGCTTACTAAATAGCATTATAATCACAGATCTAGTGATTATACAAATTCTTATTGACCTCGAAACTACTCTTAATCATATAACTTAATTATCATAAACGATTTAACACGAAATATGCAATATAACGCATAGACATGCCATAAACTTCGAAATAAAAAATATAAGAAGAAAACAAAGTAAAGTTTTAAAGGTATGCAAGTGAAAGCTAAAGTAGATTAAACTGTATCCACTCTTTAAATAGGAGTCATTAATTCCCACAATGCCTGCGTCTATTTTGAATTTGGTCTGGACTCATACAGAACCTTCATTAGGATGCTATTCTTTGCAAACATTGAATAAAAGAATGTTGAAAAACTAAAACTCTTACTGATAAGTGCTTTGAAAGTACATTTGAACAATAATTGCTCGAATATGTAGAGAAATCTAGTAAACGATACATGAATCGAATTACTATTACATTTTTGCTCTTTATTATCTGATCTTAGTGAAATCTATGTGATTCACTATTCTATCTATCTTTCTTTTTCTATTGTCTATTATTCATCAACATCTTTTCATTTTTGAAATTGGCAGCAGGAATGCCTATTTATAGAGTAGAAAGGCTACGACGAACTGACACGTCCATTGGTGAAGGGTTGAATTATCTTTATGTGATTGGTTGATAAATGTCATCCCTATCTTCAATGAAAAGGCACCTTTTCATGCATACATCATCTCCAAAATGTGTGTTTTTACCTGATAGTTGATGACAGTTGGTGGCGGTTAATTGTCCTTATCCGACAGTTGTCAGTTAAGAAGAGTTGTTTGAATCCAACACGATTCACAATCATAGCAACTATGTCACACTCATTAATGTTGAGAGTTCACAAATTGTAACTGAAGAAAGGTAGGTCGCGAGCGTCAATTGCTAAATCGCGAACTGGTAATCACGATCGTGACTAGGTCGTGACTGAGCATTTCTTCATGATTTCTTCTTGCAACTTTTCCCGCTCTTTGACATCTTCGATCTTAAGCCAAATCCTTGCATTTCTACATATCTTTTACATCTTTTTAACTCCTTTTGAATAGAATTCCACTTCCGATCATTTTACTTCCAAGTTTCACCTAGTTTCTACACTCGCATAAAAAACAAATATATACCTCGTGAAATCTTTTATACGAAGTATAAAATGGCACTAAACCAAATTGTTTTATATGTGAAAATCTCATATTAATAAGTGTAATTATACACTTATCAAATATGTCAAAGCAATGTTTTGGGTGGAGATGAAACAAGACTTTGTGTTTCATTTTACCTTTGTAGAACAGGATTGCATAAGAAGGCTTTGCTTATATCGGCGTCCTCCATCATTGGAACCTATAGAAGAAGATGACACACCAAGGGATGATGAGTGGCTCAGGTGGAAGATCTTGTAAAGGAAGAAGATGCTAGCAAAGAAAGGGCATTAAGAAATCTTGTTTTGCTTTTATGTTCCTTTTCATTTATATAGGGATTATTTTTCCCTTTGACGCTATTTTATGAATAAAGGAATAATAATAATAATAATAATAATAATCATCATCATCATCATCATCATCATCATTTTTCTTACTTTTTTGATGTCCCGCCTAATGGCATCATACATTAATTCGATCATACACAAAAAATTTTTAGCATACATGATACTTCTATGAATGAAATTAACTTGGGTACAACCGAATCATCTTGGCTACAGCTGAATCATATAAATTGGTATATATTGTAAAAGAATTATCTCCAATAGAGAGAAATGAAATAATAAATGTATTAAAAAAGCACGTGGTAGCATTTGCCCGGTCCTATGAAGACAATGCTCGGTATCAATCAAGAAATAGTTGAGCGCCACATTTACAATGATCCCAAGATCAACCTGTCAAATAGAAACTTCTCCATGTCATACATAAATAGGCCGATAAATATAGGCCAAGATTTCCAAGCAAATTGAGGCCAAGTTCCTTGAAGTGGTAGAGTATCCGACTGGGGTTGCAAATATAGGTCTTGTAGTAAAGAAAGATGGAAGAGTCCAAGTTTGTGTTGATTATCGGGATCTTAATAAAGCCTTACCCGAAGATGACTTCCAACTACCCCAGAGATGTTTTGGTCAGTGTTGCAGCTATAGCAACCATGTATTCAATTATGGATCGATTCTCATAGACATCATGGACAAAGTCAAGACAACCTTCATTATTGAATGGGGAGTTTATTGTTACCAAGTATTGCATTTTGGATTAAAGATTGCAGGGGCAACATATTAAAGAACACTACTTACAACTTTATTACATGACATGATTCACCAAGAAGTTAAGGCATTACTTTCAGTCCTACTGAATTCAAGCAGTTGCTAAGATCGATTCGATGAAGTATTTACATGAATCTCTCTGTTTGGTTAGAAATTTGTCTAGATGGTTGTTGCTAATGTATGAATTTGACATTGAGTGTGTGACCAGAAAGGTAATTGAGGAATGAGCCGTAGCTGAGTTCCTCGCCAAATAACATGTGGACTCAAATTTTGTTGAGAATTTGGAGTTACCTAATGAACAATTAGCCATGGTAAAAAAAGCTAAACCATCTTGGTTTATGTATTTTGATAAGCTGTCAATAAAAGAGGTGCCAAACTTGGGGTTGTCATTGTTAAACTTGAAATTGAAATAATTCTATTTTCTAAACTATTGGAGTTCCTAGTTATTAACAATAAAGTAGGATATGAGGCTTGTATCTTCGATCTTGAAGCACTTCCCATAGTAGGGGAAATCGAGGTATCAGTAGTGGGTGATTCAGTACAAGTAATTCGACAAGTGGTAAGAGATTGGAATATTAAGGAAGACTCCCTCTGACCTTATCTTGAAGTAGTATGGGATCGGTCATTAAAGTTTTGTCACTGTTTATACAAATACATTCCTTGAGATGAAATTCAAATGGCAGATTCACTACCAACATTAGCCTCCATGTAGGAATGTCCGTAAGAAAGACCCATGAAGCCTTTGATCCTTTAAATATAAAGGTCTCCATTCTTCAACAAAACAATAATTGCTATGGGGGAAGTGTTGAATGATCCTTGGGACTTCAATATTGTCAGATTCTTAATTAATGGTCAGTTTCCTGAAAGAGAAAATAAGTCAGATCACACTACCTTGAGAAGATGGGCTATTCAGTTTAGATTGATAGATGGAATTCTATATAAAAGGTCTAGCAATGGTTACTTCTTTAGATGCTGGACCAAAGAAGAAGCTACACAGGTTGTGAGGAATTCACATTCAAGAGATTGTGGTCCACATATGAACACCTATGAAGGTTCAAAGATAAGGATATTTGTGGACTACAATGATGAGTAGTTGTATATCAGAAGTAAAGAAAAGCCACGCATATCAAATTCATGGAGAAATTCCATACATGTCGCCTCTTAAACTTCTAATTAAATTTGTATACTCCTAGCCATTCTCGACTTGGGGATAGATATAATTAACGAGATTCGACCATCTTCTACAAATGGTCATCAAAGTGGCGATAAATTACTTCTTGAAATGGGTTGAGGCTGAATCATACACCAACATCACCATTAAGAAAATGGCCAAGTTCATTGAGTGCCAAAATTTTGCATGATACAAAATTCTACCACATCATCTCAGTTAACAAGATCCAATTTCAGGCAGAAAAAACTAAACTGATTGAGAAATACAACATTGAGCACCACAAATCATCTCCATATAGGCCACAAGCAAATGGGGTAGTTGAAGCAGCCGATAAAGCGATGAAGAAAATCCTTTTGAAAATGGTTTTCCTCTACAAAGATTGGGTCGATAAGTACCTTTCGCAGTTTGAGGACATAAGACAAGTATGCATACTCTAAAAGATCAAACACCATTTTCTTTGGTGTATGGGATGGAAGCAGTTCTACTTGTAGAAACCAATTTTAGATAATTAAGGGTATCCCTTGAAGCTTAGTTGAAGGAAATGGATTAGGCCCGAGTAAGGTTCGAACAATTTAATTTGATTGATGAAGCACAGTTGAGAGCTTTAGACCACTTGCAAATGTATTAGCAATGCATGGTTAGGGCATAAAAAAATTGGATCAAAATCAGAAACGACCACTCAAAACAATTGATCTAATACTCAAACAGATGAGGCAAGTCAACACTGATGGAATGAGAAAGTTCTGACCATACTGGGAAGGTTTGTTTCAAAATTATTGATAAGAATGACAATGAAATCATGAAGCCCATCAATCAAGAAAACCTCAAATGCTACCATATATAAAAAAATAAATGAATAAAATAAAGAACAAAACCCGCAAATTTGAAAACCCGAAAAGGATGGATTGGGGGAAAATTAGGGCAGCTTGTCACTTTTAAATCCCTTGGATTTTAGGGTATTTTGTCTACCTAGGTAATTATCTGGCAGGATAATTACCTATCTAGGTTATTTCTAGCTTCCTCGGATTCCTGCGATTGTGTCCCACATAGGTAATTAGCTCACGAGCTGATTACCTCCCTTCTATAAATAAAAGCTTTTGTTTCATTTTGAGGGAGAATGAAGATTTCCTTTGAGAGCATGAATTTTGCCCTCAAGTTTTGACTTTGAAACAATCCAAACCTTGCCCCTTCTGGGTATAAACTTGTTTCAATTCATTCCAATACGTTTGAATGTCGATTTGAATCAAGTTTCAACTATAAACTTTGATTCAAACTCAACAAATCTCATTCAATCTCATTATAACACTTTCAAACTCAAGATGATAGTCATAACTCGAGTTAAAATCACTCGATCTATGAGTTTATAGCCATAAACTCGCTAGATCTCACATTTTTTTATATCAAAGACTATAGTTACAACTTGGGTTAAGTCTATTTTCCATCAATTTTTGATAAAGGATTCCTTTCCATTTGTTGCTAAATTGAAGGCTGCAATTCGTGCATTGGAAATAGTCATGCAAATGGAATGGAGTCACCTTTGGTTAGAAAATGACTCTTCTTATGTGGTTCATCTCTTTTGTACTAAAAGTACAAAAGGGATGGAGTCACCTTTGGTTAGAAAGTGACTCCTCTTACATGGTTCATCTCTTTCATACTAAAAAGTCTAAAAGTTCCATGGAATATAAGGACAACTTTGGTGCATTGTCTGAGATCTTTATAAAACATGGAAATGATTGTTACACATATCTTCAGAGAGAGGAATAGTGGTAGATGCCTTGGCAAATTTTTGCATAATATCTTAGGTCTCCTCTGTATGGAATGATGCTCCAGCTTTTTGTCCTAATTTTGTTGTTTTTGTGTTTTGTTTTTGTTTTAATAGGCCATGTAATTTATCGGTTCACTTTATTCCTTGCTTTCTTTTCGTATGAACTTCTTTTTTCATTTAATAAAATTAAAAGGGTAGATTTTGGGGTTGGGAAGGGTAGTGTTTCCGGGTTCATTCAGTCTCGTTATGAGTGTGTGGTCTTTTAGTCGGGTCCGAAAGACTTTTGAAGTGGGTTGAACTATGCAGGCAGGAATTCACCCATTTCGTCGGTTGTGAAATTTTTTTCCGTTTTAATAGTTTTTACGTAAACTTATTTAAGAAATATTTCTTTCTATTCCTTAAATCAAAAATATATTTATATTGAGAAGAATAATTTTTTAACTCGAATTTCTCATAAATCAAAGATAATAATAAAATAAATTTAATACTTCATTCTATTGAAAAGAATCGCCACCCAGTTCAGCTCCACTATGAATTGTGGTATACTAATGCGTGATGGGATTTTTATACCGAAAAATTAGAGATTCTAGGTTCGGATATAATAGTTACTAAGTTTATTGGAAAATTGAGAATTATGACTTAAAGGATAATTTTGATATTTCGACGACTTAATAAAATAATAAATTGTAATAGAAATTTGGTAGAGTAACGATGCTACTTGGGATTTCCCATAGTAATCCAGGCGGGGTTTCCCCTCATTTCGAGAACCCATTCTTCACCTACAAGCTTATTCACGCATATTAATTTATTTTATTGAAATAATGGTAAAGCAGCTCCAATCGGCTCTTTAGCCCAAAATGAATATGCAATATGAAAACAATGAGATTAAAAAATGGCTTAGAGCCAATTACCGTCAGTTTTACCTCGTTGGGTGTCTAAGGGACCAGTTTGGAACCAAATTTGTTGAGAATAAAAATGGCAAAACAATGAAAAACATTTTTGTTTAATCCATGAAAAATACCTCCATAGCTTGAAGCTTACAGAGAACCCGAAGAGGACGCTTCAGTGTTGGCTTTAACCAAATTTGGAGGAGGCAAAAACCAACAAATTGGGACAATCTTGGGAGCCAATGTAAGCCTTAGCTATAGTCCCAAGCTGTTAAGGATTTTCCTTTCAATGTCCAAGTTCCACATTGCATTGAATCCTAACTGATCAGTTTTCATCAAAAATAGACCACACGTGATGGAGAAAATTATGAGTGTTTGGCATTTGATTATCAAAAAACACATTTTTTTAGTAGTCCAAATGATCCAAACAATATTGACATCGCCATAATTCTAAAGAGTTTTGATTTGCAGGCTAAAAGATAGGTTCATTGCCTAGACAATGGTGCTTCTCATATCTGTTGAAGTATCGATTGATCTCCTAAAAAGCGACATTAAAACTGACAAGAGCTGCCTCTCAAATTAGTAGTAAACAAAAAGATGGCTTTGAGTCTCACAACTAGCCCTTCAGAAGGAGTAAACTAAGATAATTGAGATACCTTTCCTTCACAAAACATCATGAGTTGATATATAACCAATGAAAGCCTTTCAACAAATAATTGAATGTGATGGGGCAATCGATTTGTGCCAAAACTTTTTAACAACATGAGAGGTTTGTACCTAAGGCTGCAGCTATGAGTGGGTGGTCCTTTTCATCAAGAAAGGGGTGTTCGAAAAAAGGGTCGAACTGTGTGAGGCACGATTTCATCCTGGGTTTTATTTTTAAAGAAGAAGAGGCGTTCGCTCTCTAGGGAGTAAGTTTGTTTAAGAGAAATCATTTTCAATTTGATTTTCTTAAAAATAATGATAAAAATAGTAGAATAAGGTTAATAGCTTATTTTACGAAAAAAGAGTCACCACACAGTTCAGCTCCACCGGGAATTGTGGTATATTGATCCGTGATTGGATTTTTATACCTTGAAAATAGAGATTCTAGGTTCGGATATAATAGTTACTAATTTATTCAAAAATTGAGAATTATGACTTGAATGATAATTTTGGTATTACGACGGCTTAATAAAATGATAAAAGTAATCCGTAATTTCGGCAGAGTAACGATGCTACTTGGGATTTTCCCATAGTGCTCAGACAGAATTTCCCCTAATTTGGGATATCTGATCTTTACCTGTAAGCTTATTCGCTCATATCAATGTATTATACTGAAAAATAAAGTAATAAAGCAGCTCCAGTGGCTCTTTACTCAAACATGGTATGTCAAATGAGTAAAATAACATAAATATGTTTAAAGCTTAGAACCAATACCCTCAGTTACCTTTTCGTTTGTCCATGATGACGTGAGAGCCAGTTTAGGATCGATTTTGTCATTGTTTTGATGGAAAACCTTGATAAAAGTTGAAAAAGAAGTGATTGAAAGCGTTTGAAGTGGTTTGAAAGCGTTTCAACTCAATTTATGGCTATAATCATGAGTAAAACCAATTTTGAACAAGTTTGAATCGAAAGGTTTTGAGAGACACTTGATTCAAATAAAAACTTAAGTTATTGGGATCGAAGAAACCTTAAACGGATAGAGTTTCAAGGTATTTAGGAGCGAAAATTGACAAAATTTGCTTTTGGAAAAATCCGGGATCGAAACTTGTTGAAATGGGAAGGGGAAAGCCCTTTTATATAGTAGAAGGGGGAAGGGGGAAGCCCCCTTTCGAAAATACAATTTTTCGATTTTTAAAATTTACGAATAAAATAAATACGATGACTCAGCTCCGTTTGCTCGTGTCAAATCCATAATTCGAAATAGGTACGCATCCTCATTGAGTTTAGCGAACCGTGCTAACTGTTTGCCCCTCGCATATAAGGATTTCGATCCATAGAGAAATTTGTTTGTATGTGAAACAAACCATAAATTTTTGGGTGAATGCATGAGTTAATGTTTTAATTAATGAATTTTTGAAGCAAAATATTTTACCCCTTCAATTAAAATATTAACGAGGGCGAAAAATTTAACTTAGGAATGATTTCGGAATTGGCACGGGGCCGAGGATTTTAATTTTAAAAATTTTTGAAAAGTGAAAAATATGTTGGTGTGTGTTTCAGAATATTTTCTACTCCGCTCGGTTGAAATTAGAACTAAAAACGGCTTAACAATGCCAAAAATATCAAAAAGTGGGGTAAAATGGCCGTTTTACCCCTGGAATTGGCCGCAGGGCCAATTCCCTGGGTGTAACGGTCATAAATATGACCATTACACCCATCTTCGTGGCATATGTAAGCATGTGCCACGTAGACGGGTGTAACGGTCATATTTATGCGCGTCCCAAGTAGGCAGATAATTAGCCCGGGGGCTAATTACTTGGGCTCTATATAAGTGCTTTCCTCCCTTCATTTTCTTCACACATCTCCTCCTTCTCTCTAGTTATCTATGTAGAATTCTTAGCTTTTTGCGATGATGTTTTCGCTTCTTCTTTTTCTGGCTATGCAGCTCTTGCTCTGGTTCTTCGGAATTGCTATGTGTTACAAGCTTTATCATGTTCGAGATGGGCTTCCTGCTGTTGCCATCACTCCTTAGACGATTTTCATTGACGGGGTTGAGGTCTCTATTCCTCTTGTACCGGCATAGGATCTCTACGGTAAGGCTCCTAACTCAGATTATCATTCGATCGGGCGCTACACCTTGATTCCGGAGGCATTGGATCCAGTGAGACATTTGTCTCGCAACCTGGTTAGTCCTCTCTCTTTTTCTCAATTTATTTAATTAAAATGCATGCTTTATATTTTTCAAGACTTATGCATGTCACAAAAGTTTTTAGAAAATACTTTTATGCATGTCGCAAAATTTATTTAATTATTTGATTAACTCTAGAAAATTCATGTATGCTTATTAATTTTAGGAAAAACTATTTCATGGTTTAAAATAATTCCAAAAAATATTACGCTATGAAATTAATTTTTTAGAAAATTAACTTATATCATAAAATAGCTCTGAAAATTATTTCATGTCACGGAATTAGCTTAGAAAACTTAATGGATACCTTATTTTCAAATATATAGTCTATTGGGGATATATATATGCTACACAATTTTATTTTAAATGCCTTGTTGAATCCTATAACCACTGGAGTTATCGGATATTTATATATGCATCAATTGTGAAAATTTTAAAATGTTGGTGATTGATCATAACGGCGGTAGTGTGCAATACGTGCACAAGTGGTATAAAGCCTTATCCCCTAATGCTCAAGCCATTATCAACTCTACTCAGGCTGGCACTATGGTCCGAAATTTGGTGTATAAGCGCTCGTACGGGTATCCTTGTTTGAAAAAGGATCTCGTGTCAGTTCTGTTGAGCCGCTGGTCTGACACCATTCACACCTTTCACTATTCCTATAGGGAGTTTATGATTACCCCTGTCGACTACTGTGCCATCACTAAATTGCCATTCTCTAGGACAGTGATCAACTCCAACACTACCTTCTCCTATCATTGGTTTGACAAGGCAACAGTTGAGGTATTGATCGGATTTTCAGGCACCAATAAGAGTTCTGTCTCCTGTGAGTAGCTGATAGATTACTTGATCCAGGAACTTGGAGCTGGCCAATCAGCCAGCTACGAGGCTCGGGCTTTCACAACTGCCACCTTATCCTGGTTCTGTTTCCCGATTGGGCGGTCCGATATTAACCTTAATATCTTACCGAGCTTGATCGATCTTTCAAGCTTTGATAGCCAAGCTTGGGGTCTGGTCACCTTGGCTCATTTGTATTGGACACTGGATCAGTACGCTAGGAACAGGATTGAGAAGTTCAAATCTTCTCTTCAGGTCCTTGCGGTAAGACCTCTTAATTTAATATGATTATCTTTTATTCAAATTTTTTGAATATTTGCTTGTTCTAACTTTCGAATTTATTTTTGCAGATTTGGTTTTTCGAAATAAGGATCTTAGACAAGCCTCTGTTGGTTCCAGGGACCAACTACTCCTACTTCCCCAGGCTCCCACACTACTTCCGTTCGTTGGACATTCAGCTCAATCGGCTTCAGCTCCTACAGCGACTCCGGGGTCTTATCACTGCTTAGGTATCGAACGTCTCCTAATGTATTTTCATTTATTCTATCATACTTGCATTTTATTTTGAATTTTCCCAAATACAAATTAGGACTTCCCCTTGGGATGACTCAGTCACTTGGACTCAAGAGATGAGGGATGTTAGGCCATAACGCTTGACACAAAATTCATACCACAAAGAGTCTCGACCCGAAATACATAATTTCCATAACCACTTTAATAAGGGATGGCAATTCACCAACATAAAAACTCTAAAAGATAGCCGACCCAAGTAATTTTTAGACAAATATATGACATTCCAACTGACCTTGCTTATATACCCCTAGAATTTGCATCTCTCTTCCAAAGAAAATTTCTCATTAATTGGGAGAGACGAAAGAACCGACTGAATATGGACCTATCAGCCCTCATATGATAAATGTTGATCCTTTCAACTAGATAACCGATATTTGAAATTTAACAATTAAAGCGTTCCAATATGATACATGAACACAATTAAAACTAAAGGGGGCACTAAGATAAGTTATCAGGAACTTCTCAATCTTACATCCTAATTTATCAACACATGATTGCTAAAAAGGCTCATGCATATTAATACCCAAGAGAAATTATGAAAATTAATGCATAAACCAAAAATCAGCTCAAAGCAACATAAAATACGAATAAAGGTGTCTAAGAGAGACTCAACTGCAAGTAAGAAGCATATCGTATCGTCCGCAAATTGGAGAATAGAAATGTCCTCCTCTGATCCATCAATCTAAAACCTATGTAACAAACCTTCGCAAATTCTTGCTTCAAGTACCTGTTTCAACCCTCCAATTGTTAGTAAAATATAAACGGAGAAATGGGATCCCCCTACTTCACCCCTCTCTTTAGTTGAATGGAATCATAAGGAGACCTATTAATAATGACCGCGTGCTACAATATTCATGATACACTGATAGCCACAAAATCCATTTCCTTAAAACCCATGCATTTACACAATATTAATGTAAGACCATGAGATACTATTGTAAGCTTTCTGAAAATCCAACTTCAACATCAAGCAAGAACAACACCTAGAATGAATTAAGTGAATCACATTTGAAGTAGTGAAGGAGAAATCATGAATACTACGGGCCTTTACAAAAGCGAATTGATTATCCGAGATCAACTCTGGAAGTAATGGTTGCAAATGATTCGCCAAGACCTTTGCAAGCAACTTATAGATACCATGAATAAAAGCAATTGGCCTGAAATTACTCAAAAAAGAGGAGCCAGGAATCTTTGGAATCAAGACTATATGCGAAGATTTAATTGAATCTAGCAAAAAAGATGAATCAAAGAAACGATTAAAAAGACCAAGTATATCCGATTTCAGCTGAACCCAAAACCATTTGTAAAAGAATAAGTTTTACCCGTCTAGTCCCAGTGCCTTATTTCCATTATACGCAAACATGGCTGCCCAAATTTCTTCTTCTTTAAACAGTGCAATTAACCTTTGATTCGACATCCTATCAAATTAGTGAAAGTTCAGACCACGCAACGAAAATGGCACAACCTTGGGTTCCAAGAAATGATCAACATAAAAATTCCTTATTGTTGAAGTAATCACTAATGGGTCGATAATAAGGGTACCATCAACCTCCAACTAACATATCATGTTACTTCATAAGCAGGCCGAAGCCACCCGATGAAAAAATGTCATGTTATCAACCCCCAAAATAGTCCAATTAACCTAGGAATCATGATGTTGATTCTTCTCTAAACTCCGATGATATTCCAACAACGAGGACTGAGCTCTTTGAAGAATTGATATAGAAACATCAACTGAAGAAGACTTCCTATAATATCATATCATTTTGAGGAACAATGCATAAAGACAAGAGACAGTTTCAGATTCAACAAATTAGTTTTTTTTATCGTTTATTGTATTTATTTTCGCATGTGATTATTTAATTAGTAGAAAAAGAAAAAAAATTCGAAAAAAAGAAAAAAAATAAAAAATTGAAAAAAAAAAGAAACAAATAAGAAAAAAGAAAAGGAATTAAAGTTTTTGTTTATGTTTGTATCTTAGTACTTTAAAAAGTTGAGGAAGGTTGATGCACTTAAATGACAAGTTGTTGAAACACATTGAAGTTTTAGGCTTTCTCTATTCATCGTGATAATATGCTTCGAGGAAGGTTTTCTCAAATTTAGAAGGACTGCATGATCATCATTAATGTCTTTTCTTGGAAACTTGTTTACCCTAAATTATCCTTTTTTTTCCATACCTTAACCCCAAGCCTATCCTTACAACCCTTGAAAGACCTTATGATGGTATGAGTATTCAATACTAGTGGTGGAGATTTGACCGATTAGCAAGCTTATGGTCTAGGAATGGTAAGATTTTGCTGAATGAGGGAATTCTTAGAAAAAAATTCACCCCCAACAGCAAGAGTGAGTGTATCCTTTGGTGAGGTATTATGATCTAAATGCTATTTTATTGAAGTAAGAGGTCTAATTTCATATTCTTTAATTTGCATATTACATTTGGAAATACGAGATTGTTTAGCTAAGGTTTTTCCTATTTTGGTGTCAATTTCTGAACTTGATCTCAGTTGTTATACTTTCCAATTTATATTTGATTTTTTATATATATTATTTTGCTTGAGAACAAGCAAAGTTCAAAGTGTGAGGATGTTGTTAGTTGTGTATTTTACATAGTTTTTAAGCATGTTTTAGGTCTTTCATGCATGTTTAGGTTTAGTTTTAGTTTAAATTATTGCATTTACATGAAAGTTGAAGTTCTTGCGCTATTTATGTGTTTTAATTAATTTTAGATTCGTTTCAGGCGATTTGGAACACATGAAGAAGGTCAGGATCATAACATATGTGTAAAGTATGTTAAAATTAATAAATGGAGGCAGAATCAAAAGCTCCTCGAGCGTCCTAGCCACACTCCCTGAGTGCTTAATGTTTTCAGCAATTATTTCGTATTTCATCCACAACTTTCTTGTATGACGTCAAATTGATGTGATTCAAATTCCACAGAAAGCTTACAGATAAGGCTAAAATATTATTTCTTATAAGTTTTTCCAAATCCGGAATGTATCCTAGTCATAATTTGGTTCAAAGTTACTGCTGATGCATAGTGATTTGTTTGTGCGTGGTCAACTAGTTTCAATCCGATTCGAAGTCTAAATCTTCTGAAATAACTGGGCATGTATTCTAGTCATCAAATAAGTGTTTTGAGTGAAATATATCTGATTTTAGGTGATGTAGAAGCAAGGAAAGTCTATTGGTTTCAAGTTTTAGAGGTTGATTTCCCAATGGAACTTAACTCATATTGCTCCACTACTTAAGAGGATAAAGACCGGACCTTAAAGGAGAATTGGGCAAAGAAAATACATATTTTAGACAGCTCTGGAGGTAGAAAGCACTTGATAATTTCATGCATGATCATTTGGGGAACGAACTTGAAGATTCAGGGCAACCGAGCACAAGAATTCAGTAAAGTTTTGTGTTTCATTATCCTTCTCTTCTACTCTTTTCATTGAGACATGTTTAATTTATTTTTATACATGATTTTTATATTTAGTTTTTCTATGAACTAAATCTCATTGGTTAGGGTTATGGATCTTTACTAAATTTTATGTTATGACCATCTTTCCTAATTAATTTAATTCGATATTTCTTTCATTTCGGGTTTTGATATATATTATGTTTAATGCTTGTTATTGATGACATGTTGATAGCACGCTATTTTTCAGGTCTTAGTTACAGTTAAAGCTCTTCATCCCTCATAACAAATGTATTTAATGAGATTTGAACTCTATTCTATTTAAGTTTGGTAAGTATTCTATTTAAGTTTAGTTAAGGTAGCGGAATGAATGGGTTTACAAGCTCGTAAAAACGTGTTATGTTTTCTCAATAGTATTTGTCAAATAAGGACTCATTTCTTAAACTATTTAGGCTTATCTAATTACAAATAAAACATATTCCATGTTAACTTATTTACATATTCATCAATTCAACCAAAATATTTACAAATCGGCGTCCTATATATTATTCTTTTTCTCTGCCATCAGCAACGATCTCAGTTTTCGTCGACTCATCTACCTTCAACCACCACTAAAACCACCTCATCTTAGAGTCCATTCCGTCGATCGACCTCCATCTTTCTCTCAATCTGATCTCTTTTCCTTTTCTCTTTTTGTCGCCTTCGATCTCTTCCATCACGATCTCATGCAAGGCCTCCGACGATGATCCATATGCTCTAGTGTGCCACATCTCTTCCACTCGATGGCACTACTCCTCTAGTCGTTGCTCATCTTCTTACAATTTCATCTTTGTTCTTCCTTTTCTTCTTGTTTTGTTTGGTTCATTTGAAATTGGTATGATTTTATCGCATGGAAGAAGATGAGCAGAGGATTTAATTCTTTTGGTCTCTCTTTTCAATTTCTAATATATTTCTGATAGATTTTTAACATTATGCATTCATACATGATTTCAATATGTAAAATGGTTTGCTAGGTTTCTGATAGATTTCTATGTGAAATGTTATATTTGGCCTTTGTTTCAGGAACATATCTTTGTTTTTATGAAAAATGATATTATCAGGTTTATAGTAGAAATTTAATAGGATTCTAACAAACTTTGAGATATAAGATACTATTTACTTAAATAACAATTTTATCCAGTGTCATATACATTCTCTTATAAATTTATTTTTGTTCTTTTAGAAATTTGTTTTATTATGTTCAATCTGTTACAAATCTGTTATAGTCTGTGTATTCTAATTTTTAACAATCTAATTTTTGAAAATCTGTTATAATCTCTGTTGAAATCTGTATAATCTGTTAGAAATATGTTTTATTTCTATTTTTGTTATGTTAGAAATCTGTACATCTTGTCATAATTTGTACAATATACTAGAAATCTGTATAATCTATTATACGTTCGTTATAAATATGTTATATCTATGTTGAAATTTGTATAATCTGTTGGAAATATGTTTTATTTCTGTTTTTGTTATGTTAGGAATCTGTTATAATCTGTACAATCTGCTAGAAATTTATATAATCAGTTATAAATCCGTTATAAAAGTGGATTTCTCATATAATTATAGAGAATCTAACATGAATCTAGATGGATTTCATCAACTGTTTCGATATTATAAGGTTTCATAAATTCATCAGAATAAATTTTTAACAGAAATCTAACAAATATCTAATAGATTTCGATCAATTATAAAAAAAATTAGAAAAAATATATCACTATGAATGGCTTTTGAAAGATAAAAACGAGACGATAAAAAAATTCTAAAGCGACAAATAAAAAAATAAACGGTTTGCAAGATAAATTAGAAAAAAAAACAAAATGACATGTGGGTAGAGGGTTTTTTTTTTCCTAATAAGCAAGAAGACATTTTTATAATTAAATTTTACAATAATTTTTTTTATATTAAAGTATAATTTTTTTTAGATTCGTGTAATGTTTTTGTAATTAGTCCTTTTTTTTTTAATGTAAAACTGTACTTGTAGAATAAGGCTCTTATTAACAATATCAATACATAGAACAAGAAATCCTTAATATTCAATCCTAATTAAGCGCCGACCATTTCTATTTTGTCTCGTAGCTTAGTCTACCTACTTACCTGGAAGCTAAGAAAATACATTATGTTAATGGGACCGACCTTATAACCTATATTTATCCATCTACGTCCTCTTTACAACTCATGCATACTTCCACTATCAACGGTTCATAAGCCTTACACGTGTCAACAACCCACTTTCACCTTAAGGACTAAGTAAATCTCTCTAATTCCCCCCTCTATATAATATAATTACGTCAAAGTAAACAACAGGAAGGATTGTTAATTATATTCATACTTGTTAATTTCCCCTCCTTGCCCTTTCACATATTTACAGAACTGATCAAATTCCTCTAGCACAACAAAATTTTCACAGTGAATTTTCTGTACACTGAACTGTAATTTAGATATATATTTTTTTCTTTTACAGATCATATAATTTTGTATAGAATAAGATAGGCCTATATAGAGAGAGATTTTTAAGAGTTTTAAAGTGAGAAATGCTTTCTTCTCATTACCTTCCTAGCCATTTCTTTGAATCTCAAATCATAAAAAGAAACAATCTTTCCGTCCTATTGTTTTTTGTGTTGATCTCTCTTCTTGCTCCTCGTTCCAAAGGCTAGATTTTGTTGTTCATTTGGTTAATTTGGTGATTTTTAATCAAATTATAATCACCAAATTACTAATTAATTGAGTGTAATTTGATAATCAAGAGATGGGTTTGAGTTCTAAGCAAGTTTCAAGTGATGGGTTGGATTGGAGTAAGACCCTTTTGCAGGCTCAGACACTAGAGCTACCTAAACCTCCAGTTAGCCGGCGGCAACAGCTCCAAAATATCCCGGTGACGGAGCCATTGAAGTGTCCAAGATGTGATTCAACAAACACCAAGTTTTGTTACTTCAACAATTACAACAAGTCTCAGCCTAGACACTTCTGCAAGGCTTGCAAGCGCCACTGGACTAAAGGCGGCACTCTCCGGAACGTCCCGGTGGGCGGCGGCCGGAAAGCTAAGCGGCTAAAAACGTCTAAATCAAGTGCTAAAACCGCCGCAACAACCACAGCCGCCGCCAAGTCATCCCACGGAAATATCATTAATAGGGTTAATCCCCAAATGGTAATTCAAGCTCAGCATCAAAAGAACACATCTGAAATCATGTCTCATCCGTTAATTACTCAGAGTACGGCGCCGGTTATGCAACAGAATTTGATCGCCGGAAATGATCAGAATTCAGTCTTTTTGGGCTCAAATTTTCATCAGATTCAATCTGGTTTGCATTTCCCCTATTCAAGTTGTAATTTTGAAGCAAACCCGTCTCCGATTTCGACTTCTTTTCAAGCTCCAAATGTTTATGATTTTAGTAGTTGTGAAACAATGGAGGATTCAATTGTGACGAGCATTTTGCCGAACACAAGCAGTGCATTATGGCAGGGTCCAAATACAAGCAGCTACTGGAATTGGGATGATTTGGATTCTTTTGCTCCAAATGATCTCAACATACCCTGGGATGATTCTGAGCTTAAGCCCTAATGGTTTGGAGATTCAATTCCATTAACCCATAATTACGAGTATGTACAAATTAATCCTCTTTGTTCTTACCATTATTACTATTATGGATTTTTATTTTTTCTAATCTTGTGTGCTTTTTGTTTGTAGACTATGTTATTTGTATACATTTTAAGTTTTAACTACCAAATTCTCGAGCCTTAATTATATACAAGGTTATGTTTCTAGTTGAATTAATACTTGCATGACATATTTTGTTACAAACAGTACAGAGTTCAAATTTTGATATTTGTAGAATTAATTTACAATATATTTTATGTAAAACTTGTTTGACATGCAGCAATTATATTTTTCGGTCAAAAAAAATTCTGATACACATTTACATAAGATATATATTGATGTAACTTGCATAATATTTTTTTATCTATGCTTGCCAGTTTAAACTTTTAAGTAGTAACTACTTAAATTAGTTGTTGATTTTATTTTAAAATTTTTGCTTAACTGTTCATTAATTATTTAATGTAAATTAGGATGTTTAAATTTTTACGGCACTTTGAAGTTTGTGGGTCTAAAATCTAAGAACTTTTTATTATGTTTGTACACCATTCCGGTGTGATCCGGAATTATAATCAGATCACATGGGTATCAAAACGAGTCCATATGTTTTACTTGTTGATATTCTTTTATGATACATATATGACTCATTTGGTTGGCGGAATGACTATTCCGCGGAATAGGTGAAAAATGAATGAAAAAATATTAGAAATGGTAGAGTATTTGTACATAATTCTTAAAACGGATGGAATAACTATTCCTAATTATCATACATGTCATGAAATAACTATTCCTTGTCGAGAGGAGGAGTAGCTATTCCATGATATGCATGATAATTAGGAATAGCTATTCCATCCGTTTTAAGTATTCTACGTAAATACTTTATATTTTTTCATTCATTTTTCTCCTATTCAACGAATAGCTATTCCGCCAACCAAACGAGTCCATAAAGTTTAACACTAATATGACTCGCCCTTTTCGACGTTAATCCACACAACTCCAGAAAACTCGTATGTATTAAACTTAATTTTTGCATAAGTTAAACGTATCATGTATTCACGAGTTAACCAATGACATGATATATCTATTGGATGGGTTGAACACTTGTATGTGTCGCTTTTAATTAATACATTACACGTAAAATTAACCATAAACAGTAAAATTTATGAATTATAAGAATCAATGGCCATTCTAACACCCTTGGGGTGAAATATAATAAAGGTGTGTAGAGGTTGCCAATGGGAAATAAGAGAAGTGGCAATGTTGGGGCTTTATCCAGCTAGGATGGGGTTTAGTAGATGTGATGGTAGATATATATATATATATATATATATATATATATA
>CAOJBI010617249.1:0-10075 GCA_948277035.1 Euphorbia corollata
CTATATTAGTATTACTGTGAAGGTATATTTCTCTGTCAGTGATCGGTGCCATTTAAGTTTGGTACGTTGACTTAAAATTTCAATCTAAATCAAATTGAATTTCTCACCCCGACCTAATTTACACAAAAACTAAAATTTGTAAGAAGTGGGTTTTGAAATTCATTTTTTTGACCGAAGAATATATTATATTATATCAAATTAGATGTAATAATAGCTCTAATTAAAGATGGACAAGTCTCCCTACATGTCGAAGAATCAGCTGCTTTAACTAATAATTGTGCAGCATGGTTTGCAGATCGATTAACGATTCATAAGCTCCATTAAACAAAATACCGGAGTTAAAACACCGGACAAATATATAACAAAACATAACAAACTGAACTTACTTACATAGCAAGACAAAACATGTCATTAGGCAAGACTTTGATGCACCCTATATTTTCTTCATCTCCAATTAACGCTTTCGAAATTCTAAAACCACAAGAACACGTGCTTATACCATAACATCAACCAACGTTGCAGATCTGAAACGATCTTCTTGAACCAGATAGATCAGGTGTCTACTGTGAAAGATCAGTAAGAATCTTATATAAAATCTGATGAAGTCCAACCCAATTGTAAATCTATAAAAATTGAGTTATGTAGCAACTGAATCCTTGATTGAAGAAGACGCTCGTGTAGTAGAGAAATAAAAATAATAGATACATGTTATTATTGAAAACTGAAATTGAAAAATAAAGAGAAAAGACAATTTTTAGGCAATTTCATTTGTCAAATTAAATGAACAACGTTTCAGTTAAGCTCTTTTAAAATTTATAAGTAAATGTACATTATGGTAGTAAATTGAAAATAACATAGTTTTTAGTTTTGGAGCGCATATATATATATATATATATATATTAAATTAGATAATTATGAAAATTTTCTATACAATCATTTTTTCCGAATGATTAGTCTTTATAGCATTTTAATTAATCAAAATAAGTAATAAATTTATTACACAATTAAAAAGAAATTATATAAATTTTAGATTTAATACTGAATATACAGTTTTTCTTAATTAGCAATTTATAATTTTAACAGTATTTAATTCTTATACAATAGTAAATTAGAAGAAAAAAATAATATAAAAAATACATTGATAATTCAATGCAAAGAAAAATTACAAAAATGAACAAAAAGAAAATGAACTAAAAGGATCCAATTCTATTTTACAATATTAATGCTGAAGAAAAATTTATAAAAAGAATATTGATAATTTAGTAAGACGTATAAAAACGAAAAGGAAAAAATCAATGTTCTTATGACCGTACCGGATATTATACCGGTGAAGCAAATGATATGCAGTATACCGGTATTATTAGTGATATTACCGATATTAATATTTTAAAATAATAAATATAAGAAATAATTAATTATAAATAATTTGAATTTTTATTTACTCGTGTGTCATGCCTACAGCCTATTAATTTGCCACTTATTCTGCTAATTTATAGGAAAAATTATGGTAATAAATAAAGTTGACTAGCCTATATTGAAAATTGCTCCAAATACCATTTTTCATTTAAATTTATTTTATATATTACCATCATAAACTCATTTACTCACATTCCAATACATTTTTCATTTTTATCTCTTCCATATCTTCCCTTTTTTACCGATGTCACTTCAATTGCTCCATTTATTTCTGTCTCAATTACCGCACTAGAATGCTCCCTTCACTCCTACTTTGGTCATGTTCTTTTCGACTACAATTCAATTAAGTTCAGTTCAGTTAAGTTCAGTTCAATTCAGTTAAGTTCAGTTCAGTTCAGGTACGTGTAGTTATAAATTTACACTGAAATAAGTTCAGTTAAGTTCAGTTCAGTTTAGTTCGGTTCAGTTAAGTTCAGCTTTCAGAAGTTGAAGAGAATTAATAGGACCTTTGTTCTTCTCTTCCATATCTAACCTTATGAGCAACTAGGGTTGTTCTCACTCTTCTTTTTCCATTTTCTTTCTCATCCTTCATCTCTAATTTTTCATTTTTATTTGTCATGAGAGTTTTCATTTTCTTTCTCTTTGTAATTCTCAAATTTTTGTGCGATTAATACTAATGGTGTGTATACAGTTGAAATAGAAAAGGAAAAGAGGAAGAGTTGAATTTTGCAGAAAATGCAAAGGGAACGAAGAACAATGCATCAAGAAGAAGAAACCTGGATTAAACCGGTACGCCGATGTGAGCGCACGACGTTTCACCCGCGCGGTCGACGCGAGGCGCCGACCACGTGAGATGGGGTGTAGGGGTTTTGTGAAAATCGGTTGAAGAATATAAGTGAAAGTATCGAAAGACTCGAGGCCTGAACCTCTAGCCTGTATTACAGAATTGTCATCCGGATCAGCTCTTCGGGGATATTCGGTACAGCCTGAATTCGTTAGGCCAAATCTGCACCATAGAACAGAGATTCGGGTCCGAATGAGTTACCTATTTGATCGTTATTTGAGTTGAATTACATACATGTCACCACCTTATAACTTTTCTAATTATTCTAATCATTTTCGGATTAAAGTTGATAATTTAAAACATACAAGTAGTAAATAATTAAAGTGCGTTAAGCTAACACGTAGGAATTGAAAAACATCTATTCTAAGGGGGAATAAATACATATGGGAAAGGGGTATAAATTTTTCTAAATACAAATAATCTACAAATACATTTTTATTTACAATTGCGATACCCAAAGGAAAATAAACCCTAATATACATCTAACCTAAATCTACATGCATCCACAAAGGTTAGCACGAGATATATCACACCATAATCATAAGTTAGTATATCAAACAAGACTCAGTCATATGGCATAAGTTAGATTAGGGTGATGAAATAAATCGTGTGTTGAATAGTTTTAAAACAAGGAAATTCGAGTTTTCAGCACGCTTTTCTTGTAAAAAGGTTGATTTTAGACTCGATATCTTGCTCTATTTTATTAATGAAGATGCCACATGGTATTAGGTTGGGTCTGATGTCAGGAAAAATGTGTTCCTCATCGTGGGGGTACCCTAAAATAGTGTAAAAGTGCAAAAAATTAGGTAAAAATGGTTGAAAATTGCAGAAAAAGGCCAAAAAAGGGCTAAATCAAAAAGAGGACCAGTCGCTGGAATCATAGCGCGGAATCAAAAACGGTCACCCGCATCGGAACCGGAATCGGACCGTTCGTCGGCGTCAGAAACGGTCACCGGAATCGGGATCATCGTCGGAATCGGGACCAATCGCCGGCGTCGGTGCCGGAATCGGTCGGTTTCGACCGCTGGTCGCCGGTACCCACCCGGTTGGACCGATACCGAGACCAAAAAAGCTAAAAAAAATGCTAAAATGAGCTCGAAAAATACCCAAAATTTGTATAAACTTAAAAACTTACTTGAATCCACAAGTTTGGGAGCCATAGACGCCTGCGAGAAGATCTTCCAAGCCTTTTTCAGTTGAATTTTGAAGAGAAAAGTCACAAAAATCCTTCTCCTTCTCTCTCTAAAATCTCTACACTCATTTTTTTTTCTCTTTCTAAAAATGTTCCCCCTCTTTACTACCTAATTTGTAGGCTTTATATAGTTGTGGACTCATGAGCTTAAGACAAACCCCATGCTCATTTTTTTTAAAGGAAAATGGGTAAATGGACTTAAGACAAGCTCATAGAATGTCCTCTATAATTGACACAAATGTTCTACTGCCCCCCTTAAGTTACAAGAGGTTCCCTTAGCCCCATAAAGTTGACTTTTTCGCATCCCTCAACCCTCTAAAGTTACAAAAGGTTCCCTCAGCCCCTTAAGATTACAAAGGGGGTTGATTGAACCTTTTTGTAACTTAAGGGTGTAGTAGAATAATTGTGGCAACTTTAGGGGGATTGGGGATACGAAAAAACCAATTTTAGGGGCTGAGATAACCTCTTATAATTTAAGGGGGAAAGTAGAACATTTGTACCAATTTTAGGGAGCAACCTATATATTTGGCCTAGATTTAATGATTTTGAATATAACATATGATAACATAAATGGGTCGCATCCCTAATCAAAGAAGTTGTGCTTGTACTGCTTGTAATAATTTCGTTTGTAATATTACTTCAAGTTTATACCAATTAAGAATGAACATGTTTGTCATTTTATACCAATTAACATACTTGTTTTTCTTCCATGACTGGGTGTTATACCAATTAACATACTTGTTTTTTTTTTCTAAAATGTAAGATACAATTATTTTTTTTAATTATGTAACGTTTAAAAAAGCATAATAAAATACTTATACTTATCGGAAAATTCTAAAATTTATTATTAAAATGTATTTTATTTTTATTAACTAAACCTTAAAATTTCAGTTCAAAATGGACAAGATTACTCATTTTTATGACGTAATTAAAAATTGAAAATCCTTAAAAATCCATTTTTACCAACTTTTGAAACCACAAGCATAAATTTGAAAAAAAAATTCACAAAAACCCTTTTGTAAAACGACCGAACCACTGTTTTCAAAATTTACCCAAAAAATTAATTCAAAGCTGAAATGGGGCCTGAAGAAAGCATAACAAATTTTTATTGCAAAAACGAGAAAAACCTTAACATAAACAAGAATTGAACCATACTTGTATTTCAGTATGATCTAGTAACTTTCGGCTTGCTCGTCCAGAAAACATTCATTTTACACAACCCAAACACTAGACAACTTTTAGGGTTGCACTGTAATCAGTAAATATATTGTACATTTCCATTTTTGCCAAGGATGTCAAGATCCATCAGACTACAATCCATTAAATTTTTATCATTATCAGATGGCCCAAATATGGCATTGCCATCATTTTGTCACAAATTACGCAAGGTCTCAGGTACCGGCGAGAGAACTGAACTTAATGAAGCCCAAGCCTCAAGCCGTGTCTCGCATCTCACAAGTTTTTTTTGCTTACCAAGTCATAATCTTCTCATAGAAAAGGAGCCTTAATGGTTCATCCGGGGCAAAAGGAAGAAACTCAGTTTGCGCAATCAAAGATTGTATCCTCAGAGCTTCATGAATATCTAATAGAACATGGCACCAGCGACCAAATATCAATGATGTCAAGCATGGAGATACAACTGCAATGACACGATTGAGAAACGCACAGTACAAGTATTAATCTGAAATAAGAAAAACACGATGCAGCAATTATCCGACCAGAAAGTAAACCATGCAGTGCACAGAACTCCATAATTAAGCAATGTTGCATCCTTAGCACGCAAATCGACCAAACAGCTAAAGAAGATCCCTCAAACCGCAATTATTCAACTCCCCTTAAAACTGATGATCCTAATTTTAAATCAAAACACTAATTCAATTCTAGAAAATGTGCAACTCAATTGAAAGCAGAACAACTATGCTAATGCTAATTGAGCTCAATATTCAGGATTTTACTCTACTATGCAGCAAATTCAGGAACAGAGAAGAGAAGAACAAGGCGTAGAGATGATATCCTCCTAGTCTTGGCCCTGGAGGATTTTTGCTCGTATTCATTTGTCCCAAAATCAGGCCATAGTTTCTGTTTGTCCTTTTAAAACATAAACTATAGCCTGATTTAAAAGCATGCTGAAAGCTTATTACCAAAGTCAAATATTAAGAGTAGAAAATCAAACACGTACATCAAACAAATTTGACTCAACAATGCTAAAGATTCAAATAATTTTAAACAAGTTGCTACAACCTATAAGAAGCTACAAAATGAAGCAAGCTCACTAATAATTACACTAAAAATAAAATACTAATATATAATCAAACCCAAAGCGAATTGCACATTTTTGTCTATGTATAAACATTAACCTGCCACGGAGCCACATCATATTCTCGTCTGCGAAACCTACTCTTAAACAGCATGGATTGGGCTGCTGTTTGAGCTCATCCCCGACCCATTTGACCCGGTATTAGCATGAAATGCAGACTGCCTCGACGAGCCTTCCAGCAATTTTAGGGACAGTGAAGATGGTCCAGCGTCACCAATAGATTCTCCGAGACTGAGTTTTGACAAGCCAACTAGCTCGTCAACATTAATGGGGCTTTTCGAATGTACTGCCATTGGTTTCAGTACCTCATGAGTCTCCTCTTTCTTAATTGACTCTTCACTGTATCCTGGCAACAATGGAATTGAACATGGGAAATAGGGTGGGTAATAGGCTGGATATATGACTGGGTAAAAGGATAGTGAACTATCTGGCTTTGAAGGAAAGGCTTCTGCTGATTCCTTGTTCGAGTTGGTAGAATCCATTGATTCGCATTCTTCGTCCAAAGTAGGAGGAGAAGGCAGTGGGAGAAGATCGTCGGTTAGTGCGTCAGCCTGAGGATGGTTCGTAAACAAGAAGTCTTGCGATGCCATCTGAGTATCATTTGTCTGCAAAAAGCCACAAGGTCAGAAATCGATTATATCCGATACAAATGGACAAGATGATATGTGGTTTGTTCAACAACAAATAAGTAATATATGATGAACGCTTCCACAGCACAGGAAATTCAGTTATCTCCACTAGAATGAGGTCATGAATCGGAGGAGTAAAGACAAAAGAGAACCTAATCAAAGATAGGATTGTTGAAGTTTCGGGGTATGTATCCAAGGAAAAGGAATGGTTGACCATCTGTAACGTTATCAATTATCTAAACAGCTCATTTCTAAGATCACAAAGAAGACGTGTCCAACCGTTTTGTAAAAAGTCAAATTACTATAGAGTTCAACAACAATTTGCTTTGGAACTTTCGAAGGAAACCAAAAATTTTAAGTGAAAGATGAGTTTAATACACTGAATGCTTCAACAGGACAAGAATTTTAATTATCTCCGAAAGAAAGAACAGCCACAAGAATAAGAAAAATAAGAAACAACCATAGAAAGGAGCCAGAGTTTCCAGTCTGTCTCCTATGGAACTGTTTCGTGGACCATGGGTAAATATCAGAAAAACCTTTGAAAAATACAATGTGTGAAGATCAAAAGGACTAAGTCTTATTCTTTTGAACTAGGGTTGAAAGTTGGGGATAATGGGGCGGGTAATGCACTCCCCGTCTCCATCCCCATTAAGTTTTCAGGGGTAAAATATCCCCAAACCCACTAAGGTTTCAAGGTTTTTTTTCCCATTAGCCAATCGGGGATTCCCCATTAAAATAAATAAATGCAAAAAAATTCAAAGTTTCATAAAACCAAATTATTCCGTATCAATATTTTGAAAAGAAAAACCAAATTAAGTTTTTGTTTCAATAATACTCAATGCCAAATAAATTGAAAGTTCCATGCATACCATAAGAAACTGAAGAAAACAAACATAAGATACATTGTTCAACAATCAAAGTAAAACATAAAAAAAATAAAGTTAAAGATATTTAATAATTATTCATATATATATGAGTCCATATTACATATGACTAAAAATATTTTCATAAAATAATTTATTATTACCAAATAATTACTATAAAATATAGTAAATAATTTGATTTTTTATTAATATTCGGGAAATATTAGGGGACTCCCCATTATAACTTACTAGGGTCGGGATCGGGGATTTATTGGGTTGGGGAATGTTATCCCCATTCCCATTCCCATTAAGAATTCAGGGATTAAAAATCCTCATCCCCGCCCTGGGATTCTTATCCCCGTCCTCATCGGGTTCGTGGATTCTGCGCCCCCCGCCCCACTTTCAACCCTATTTTGAACTGAACTAAATTAGTGTAAATAAAGCAGTCCAAAAGCACATGGCCCGGTGAAAGATTTTCATATATGCAGTTCTAGGCAAGAAACTGCCTTGCTCCTTGGCTCCCTACAGCTCCAGCCGCTCCCAGCATCGGTAGGGACCCAGAGAGCTGCCTTCGCTTTTGGCGTTCCTTCGCAGATCTCCGGATTTCACCCCTCCACACGAAATTCCACTGAGTTCTGGTCCTATTACACTGTTCACTAAAAAGCTCTGTCAGAGGTGCTTCCACTAGGAGGAATATTAAGTGCTTTGTCATTCAGCCTTCGGGTAGAATTCTCTTTTCTAGCAGGAAAGTGTTCACAAAAGTATTCTTCATTTGTGCTCTAATTCTAATATATGAGATATGAAAATTTGTTTATTTGTTGTAGCTTTTAAACTAAGTGCATAATGAGCATACTAGCACTTGCATTATAAGTTCATTCAAGTAAAGAAGAAGCACAGGGGTGGTGGAAGGAAGGAAAGATGCTTACCTCATCAGCAACCATATCAAATAGGCTAGACCGTCTTTTCCTCCTAGATACGTTGCTTTGCCTTATGAAATATTTTTGTGCATGACTGGCCACCTGAGTAGGTGTCCTTGATATAACATAGTTGCGTGCAATTCCACGCCAATCACCTTTACCGAGCTTCTGAAGACCAAGTAAGAACATCTTATGTTCCTCTTCAGTCCATGGAACACCTGCAAAATAATTTAAATCATTCAATCATTTGCAGCACAAGTTACTTGAAAATCAAAGATCAGATGCCAACTAGAGTAAACATCTCCTAACATGATAGACTCGTAAAGTTTATTACTTAGAATAATCATGCATTTCCAAAAAAAAAAAAAACCTCAAGGGAACAGCGGAATATAAGAATTGACTGAATTAGGTCACCACTCACCAGTACCACTATGACCATTTATATCTCATATTGATGGTCTGGTAAAAGGATAAATTCAAATACATGTTAAACCCTCCAAACTTAGCAAGCTTTGCCAAATGCTGCCCTCAATTCACACATGTCCCTTCTTACCCCTTAAACCTGGAAAAAATGCACTTGCGAGCTCCTTAATTCCACGTGTCACCTTTTGATTAGAGAGAAAAAAAAAGGTAATTTGACATCTTTGAAAATCAAACCAATCAAAAGGTGAATGTTGCATTAAGGGGGCTCACGATTGCATTTTTGCCCAGTTTAGGGGGTTAGTAGGGACAAGTCAAAGTACAGGCCAGCACTTGAAAGAACTTGCTAAGTTCGGGGGTTGAATAATGTGTTTGGCCAAGAATAAACATTTCATGAACTTGATTGCTAAAAGACATTTTTTTTCTTTAAGAGACATACTGTACATGCATTCCAAGAAAGAAAAACAATCAGCTGGCAAAAAGCTGAATTATCCAACACGGGCATCATTCACGCTGAATGAGACCAGATATACCTTTTTTTAATAAAATCTACTACAGCAACAGCCATATCTTCTCACTAAGCGAATATCAGTTACAACATCTTGGATTAAACGCAAGTAATGTGTGCATAATCATTGCATATTACTTATAAGTTAAAAGGGTTCTGACAGAGTCCATAGGAAAGTTGAAAGTATTTCCATTTTTTACAATTGTTTGCTAATAGGATTAATTACTTTACTTGCACATGCTAATATTATGTAAAGCTTAAACCTCGCAACTACTTTGATCAATTAATCCATTTCAAAATGGATCAGCAATTTCTCAGACAAGTGTTGCATATGCGTAAACAAGATCATACACTAATATTAGTCCATATCCACACAATTATTTCTCAATGAAATACGTATCCTTAATCTCCACCTAAAAGAGGGGGTTTTTTTATGGAGTTGTTAGACCGAAAATTAACAAGCTATCTACAATCTAAATTACGTGCTGCTCTAATTCACCACCAAACAATTTCCTAGAATCTGTCTAGTTCAGCTATGCATTAAAAGTCAGAAAAAATTATCCAAATCCAATCCGAATAATTCTCCAGCAATAAAAAAAATCAAATCTGCAACAAAAACGCAATATAAACTAACCTTTCTTGCGTTCACGATTGGAAGAAGATCCGGCGACGAAATCCTCAGAAGCGTAACCGTCAGCGGCGTTGCCGTGATCAGGCGTATCTCCTCCGCCAGGGGATCCCGGGTTAACGGAACAGGGAGTAAGGGACCCACCAAGATTGGAAGAACCAGTGTAATGGCTCAAATTGCCCATACTAGCACTTTTCCGGATCGACCCGTCGGTCAATCGGACCCCGAAGAGCTTGACCCCGCGGTTTGGGCAGGTCCGAGAGTTGTGGCCGTTGTGACTGCAATGGGAGCACCGCCTAGTCATGGCTGAATCGGTTCGGATCAGACAGAAGGAAATACAA
>CAOJBI010618025.1:0-14212 GCA_948277035.1 Euphorbia corollata
CCGCAGCAATTCCAGAATTTGTCGAGTTGAAGGTGAATTTTTCCTATAATATCCATACTCAGGGGCGGATGCGTGAATGTAAGAGAGGGGGGTTAGAAAAAATTAAAATTTTAAAAACACCAACACTAGGATTCAAACTCAGGTTGAGGGGGGCTAAGTTCTTCACCTTACCATCTGGACTTCCACTTTCTTTTGATTATATATCAAATATTATATATATTATTCAAAAAATTTTAACTGAGGGGGGCTGGAATCCCCTTTCCTTCCTATGTAGGTCCGCCCCTGTCCATACTGATATCACATTCTCTGTGCTACATCCAAAAATTCAAATCCAATATATATCGAATATGACTAGAGTGCGATACTGAAATCGCATGTTTCCAAGCTGACTAAAGTGCGATGCACGTTAAAAATTGAATCCACAAACAGGTCCCTTTTTTTATTTAAATCAAGTCTATATAAGGTAATGAAGTAACCCTCTTCGACAATGCAATAGAAAATATCAAAATAAATAAATCCCAAGGAAATTGTTGCACCATTTTACATGAAATTAGCAGAATAAAAATTCGCACTTCTGCTTCGTAGAACCACGAAAAAATATGAAATATGATAAGATAATTTGTCTTCTGAAATATGATAAGATTATTTTTTTTTTGATCCGCATTAATGGTATAGACATTCATTCTCATGAGGTGTAATAGGTAAAGGTAATTACGTTGGATTATCATATTTAAGGTTCTTTCATCTATTTAAATTATATTTTCAATGACTTTAAACAAGATATTTAATGATCTCTTACAACAAACATCCGGATCTATTTTCGTTGAACAATATCGTTTTAGATCTGCAACACTGATTAATTTGATGTTATGGTGCAAGCATGGCTTTTTATATATGGTCGTGGATTTGCGAAATCGTTAATTAGAAGGTTAAGAAAATATAAGTTGTAACATTTTTTTTAATAAGTCTTGTTCAAGGACATGTTTGTCTTGTGATAAAAACAAATTTTGTATGTTATGTGTATTTTTTATCTTATATTTTATCTCCGATAAACTGCTTTTAATATTATTAGACATGTTCATGTTTCTTGGTATGTGAATTATACTGCATAGTTGTTAGTTAAAGTAGTTGATTCTTCAATATATAAAAGATTTAAATTCATGTTAATCCACTTCTCATTAGAATTATAATTATCTGTTATTTTATTAATGAACTATAATTTTTTGGTACATGCCATTATTGTTATTAAGTATGAATAAAATTTAAACAAAACAAATTTTTTATAATTTTAATAGCAAACCTTAAAATCAGTTTGACTTCTCTGTCGTTATAGTCATCAGCTATCAATTATCAAAACTTTAGTATCTAACAGAATAATTCATCCGAAACTATGACACTGAAATCGTAATTATAGTGAAGGGATTTAAATTAGAAAAATGAAATAAATATAAAATAGTAGGGAAATAAAATTGGAGAGAAGTAAGCACACGTGGGGAGGTGATGTCAATTGTCAAATGTCAAGTCCAGTCAAACCATTTCTTATCTTCACTGTACTCCCTGTAATATAACTCTCACTGTGTAACTCTCCTTTTCTTTTATATTGATTTCATAATTAATTTTACTTTTTAGGTTTATTGGTTAAGTCTAATTTGTCTTTTTGCTGTCATACTATGTATGCTACACTGCAACGCTACTCTTTGTCTATCCATTCAATAATTTTACATTTTACACTTGGTCATTCCCTCAATCATTCATCGAATGATCCTATCACATTTGGAATCATTTTTAATAAATCAATCCTTCTTCTTTCGCTAATTTTATGGCACATTTCTTCTCAGTTTTAATTCACATTTTACGAAAATTTGGAAAGTTTAAATTACGGTAAGAAGTATTACAATTTTTTGAATTTGATTATTCATAGAATTACAATGGTTTAGAATTACTTCCACACCCACCTTATAAAACTCCGAATTGACATTCTAAACCATATATTGTTATTAGACTTGTCAGATGAGTTTCATTTAACGTGAGAATTTTTGTTAAAAGTTGAGATAGTGTATCATCAACTTTATTTCAACAATATAATAAGAAATAATAGAATTGCAAAAACTTACAGAGCATTAATAATTAATAAATTCTTAGGGATATAAAAATAACGATAATATAAAAATAATATCGAAAATTGCTAATATTATCAAAAATTGCTACAAATATTTACTGGAGTGGAAACAGGGATGGTGGTGGACGGCGGCATATAGGTGGTGGTTGTTGTGTGGTGTCCCTCAACATGGTGAGACCCATGATAATTTAAATAAAATAAAATAAAAATATATAAAAAGGGAGGAAGATATCGATAAGTTGCACAATAAAAGTTACTGTTCATATCACGGCAAATAAGGTCGGTAGGCTGAATTTCAATATGTGCACAGTAAAAGTTATTGTGCACATAACAGCTGTACGCGTTTTGATCTCCTATAAATAGAGGAGGATTTTGTTTTTCATAAGCAGAGTGAAAAGTTAGAGAGCACAGATCAAGAGAATATCTATGTGTAGATTTTTAGGAAAATGGTCCTAAAAATCAAAGAAGAGAGAAAATAGTGAGGTTTTGGGAAACACCTGATTGATACTATTTTCTAATAATCTCTTCATGTACCTATGAGCGGGCGGGAAAGCGGTCGCGCGGGCCGGCGGAACGGTGCTCGGCGCCATCGCGAGGGCATGTAAGTTTTGCTTAATTGCCTGATTTTGAGATCGTGCGCGCAGTCATGTGTTAAAACATTTGGTTTGTAGGAAACCGATCTTGCAATTTCGTGGCAAAATTATTCTGTGATAAATTTCCACTGAAAATGTCTCCTATGTTGTTATGCGAGAAGACAATATCACAGATTTTAGTTTGAAGTAAAAACAAGGTTTAAAACTTCATTTTAAAAACTCAGAGTCGCCACCTGGTTCAGCTCTACCAGGAATTATGGTATAAAAATTCATTTTTATAAATTTAAATACCGAAAGAGAGATTCTGGGCAAGGGCAAAATAGTTACTTTTCGCAATTTGATTCAAGATATTAGATATTCCATGAATTTATTTCAAAATGGGAAAAATTTCCTAAGTCCGGTTTTATTTTTACACAAAAATAAAACAATAATATATATCACAATTATTTCCTGCACAACAGTTTGTATATGTCAGCGGGTTAGTTGCAATAATTAAATGTTAGTGGTTAGTAAGCACTTCACCAGAGTTTGGGGATTTTGGCTTTTAATTATTACATGGCTTTGTCACAAATTACATTTTATTTGCGATAAATAAATGAATCACCACGAAACGTAGCGAGCCCACTAACAGTTTATGGTGAATTATATATTAAAACCGCCACTTCAATGTGGGGTCAAAACCACCACGTTATGGTGAATCGTGCGATTAGTAAAACCACCACATCATGGTGAATAGTACTGGTAAGTAAATACTGAAAAGTAAATGAGTTAGGTCAATTATGCGATATTTTCCCACTTTCTTTGGGAATTTTATCGCGATTAATTTATTATGTCAAGTTAGGTTGATTGAATGGTGTTTTCCCACTTTCGTTAGGAATTCAACCATGATTAATTGTCATGTGAAGTTAGGTTAGTTGGGTTAGCGACCATCCATTTAGAATGGGGAAAATATATACATAGATATATATACAATTGAATGGTTTACATCACCACAAAATGGGATAAATACCCCAAAATATGGTAAATTACCCAGATATAAACAATATATATATATATATATATATATATATATATAAATAAGTAAGTATATATATATATAAGTCAATATAACAGATATATAAACAAATATATAAACAAATGATTAATGAAATTAATCAGTTAGGTTTTACCCTCAGCGTACCTTTTCAGGAGTCCATGATCGTGACTAGATTGATGTTGAGGAAGATTTTTCCGGTGATACGGAAATGAAAACCTTGAGAAATTAGGTTAGAAATTCGAACCTTAAAAGTTTACCGGCGATACGGTGAAAACCTTTGAAAAGTTGACGAAAATTAACTCGAAAATTTGTAACCGAAAAATTAACTTGATTTAAAACTCAAACCCGAGTTTAAAAACTTAAGTCCTATTGAAAACTTAGTTAAAAACCGATTAAAAGTGGACGAAATAGCATAAAAAACCATTTTTTTTAATTTTTTTAAATAAAATTTTTTTCCTCCTCTCCTTCAGCCGGTGGGCTATTTATAGCCCACCAACTGAGTAACTGGCCCAACGGGCAGTTCCCTAGTGGAACTCTGCATCGCGATGATGCAGTTAGTGCTTGATGACACGCGCGCATGCGTCGCGCCTATGTCGCGTTTTTCCGGGTCTTTTCGACTGATTTCGATCCAAATTTCTGGGCTCTGTTTAGCCTAAATTGGTCGACTCCAGACTTGGTCCAGACCGGAATTTTTCAGTATTTTCAAATAGTGATTTAGTGTTTCAGTGCCTTATGAATAGTGATTTTCCGAAAATTTGATTTCTGTGCACGATTCGGCTCCGTTTTGGCTCTCGAAATCCTAGAAATGAAATAGGCAATTTGTCCTCATTGAGTATGGACAGACTGTGCTAACAGTTTTCCCCTCGTGTATATAAATTTCGAAAGTCGATAATTTGATATACACGAAACAGCTGGGGAAAAGATGCATGTGTGAATGAGTTAACATTTGTTTAAATCGACTTGATTTTGAACAAAATATTTTGCCCCTTCGATTTAAACAATGTTAATGAAAACATCTTTCATCTGAAAACATATTTCATGTGAAAATATATTTTGTGAAAGTATACTTTATGCATGTGAAAGCTATTTTTGGAAAATAGTTAATGCATAAGTATGTGATTTTCGTGAAACTTAGCCACGGTCCGCCTATGCGTGATGCAAAGATTAGGTGAAGGATGATACCTGCCCCTAGTAGCTTTTGTTGATCAGTTTTCTCATCTGTGAGTTTGGCATTATCAGCCGCGTTGATTTGTTCAACTCTTGCTTTGATAGCATTGGTCATGATGTTATCTTCGTTGATCAGTTTTCTCGTCTGGGAGTTTGGCACTGTCAGCCGCAGTTGATCAGTTTTCTCGTCTGTGAGTTTGGCACTGTCAGCCACATTGATTGGTTATATTCCTATCTTTAGAAATTATAACAATCGTGATGTTGACGTTGTCTTCGTTGATCAGTTTTCTTGTTTGTGAGTTTGGCACTGTCAGCCGCATTGATTGGTTATATTCCTATGTTTAGAAATTATAACAATCGTGATATGGTGATCAATTTTTCTCGACTGGGAGAAAATTGTCAAAAGTGTGGTGATCAGCTTGTTCTCATCTGAGAGAGAAGCCGTCGGGTGATCAGTACTTTTCTTTTGAGATAAAGTACTGTCAAATTTGATGATAAATTTTCTTAGTTGGAAGAAAAATTATCGGATTTGAATTTCAATGATCAACTTTTTACATTTCGTAGAAAAATTGTCGGATAAGGTGATCAATTATTTTCAACTGGGAGAAAAATTGTCAGGTGATCAGTTCTTTTCTCTAAAGATAAAGTACTGTTAGATGTGGTAATGAATTTTTCTTAGCTGGAAGAAAAATTATTGAATTTTGAATTGCGATTGATCAACTTTTTACATTTCGTAGAAAAGTTGTCAGATATGGTGATCAATTATTCTCAACTGGGAGAAAATTATCAGGGCGGGATATTTTGAAGAAATTTCATGAATCCCGTTGGAAGTGAATTGATGTTGAAAGACGTAAAAAATTAATTCCAAGTTGTAGAAATTAATTTCATACGTAAAGGAATTTTGGATTTGAATTTTGAATGTTTTAGGATAATGGATAATGGATATCCATTTTTCATTTCATTTTTAATCAATTTAATTAATTAATTAATTAAATTTTTAAATGCATGAAATGTTTATGTGAGTAAAATTTTATTTTCTTGGTTTAATATATTTTTTTAATATAAAAAACCAAAGGAAAATAAAATAAAACAAAAGAAAATGAAAAAAAAATGGTTGGATCCGGATCAGGCGGGTCGGATCCGGATCAGGACACGCGGGTCGGACGGCATTGCGGGTCGGGCGGAGCAGTTCGTGGGCTTGGGAAGAGCGCTGGGCCGGAGCGCGCGGGTCGGGCGGACAGCAGCAAACGGGTCAAGGGAGGAATGGACCGGTCGGCCCATTACTGAATTATGGGTCGATCGGCCCATTCACTGGTTATGCTTATAAAAGCAGAACCAGCCTCCCTTCGCCATTATCGGCGATCTCAAGCTCCCCAAATCTCCATTTTTCACTTTTTTGGCCAAAATCTCCCAAAAACCTTTGGGTTTTCACTCCTCTTCAATCCTAAAGCGATGTTTACACCTCTTTTCTTCCCGTTTCTTCCGATTTTGCTCCGATTCGTCGGAATTTCGATGTGGTATAAATTGGATAACGTCCGATTTCCACTCCAAATTCTTGACCCGGCCTACCCGGAAATTGATATTGACGGAGTACCCATTCATATTCCATCAATTGGCTCCAAGGATCAGTATATTCTCCCGGGAAATCGGGGTTTTTACGGACTCGTTGAATCGGTGGCGGGACTTCCGGTGGCTTTTAATCGCGATGATCACCTCTCTCGGAAACTGGTAAGCATCCTGAGTCATTCTAATTACTTATTAGAATTTATCAGTATGCTTAGGTTTGAGTAAAATTGAATTTTGGATGAAATTGCAATTTTTGGGTAATTGGATTTTTCGATGAAATTAGTATGAATTTGAATGAATTAATTCATGAACTTGATGTTAAATGATGTTATGATGTTGTTGGGTTGAATGCATGTTGAATTTAGGTACCCAAACAAGTCAGAATTTTGAATTTCCGATTAAAACTAAATTTTTTTAATTTTTATTATTTATTTTATTTAGATGAAAAATAAAATAAATTGTTGCATAAAATAAATGCTGGATGATGCTATGAAATTGTTGGAACAATTGCATGTTAATTTTATGCATGTATGAATGCCGGAAAATTTTAGGAAAATACTTCGCTAAAATTAATCTTGAATAAATATAATAATAAAAAATATTATTATTATTTATGCATACTTTTATATATACTAAATTAAAATTAAAATGCATGATAAAATGTTTAGATCACGAAGCACCGCCCAGGTAGCACCAGATATTCGCATGTTTGGTATAATGCATTATCTGAGGATGCTAAAGCCTTTATTGATACCACCTGTGTTGGAGAGCTGCTCAGAAATGTTGTGTACAACCGCAATCACGGTTATCCTCGGCTGAGAAACGCCATTGTTTCTCACTTCTGAATAGGTGGTCTGATACGACCCACACTTTCTACTTCAATTGTGGGGAGTTCACCATCACTCATGTGGATTTCTGTGCCATCACCGGGTTCCCTTTCCACGGTGATATCATCCATTTCAATTGCGCCTTGTCTGTTCTCACTTATGACTCGGCACTGATTGAGAGGCTTATTGGCTACTCCGGTATTCCTGGCAGATACCGGGTATCCTGCAAGGGTTTGAGAGATTTCTGGCTCAGTGAGGATATACCTGCCCATCTGACTGTTCGTCAGGAGATTAGGGCTTTTCTGGCTTACTTCCTTTCTCAGTATTTCTTCTGCTTGGGCAATTCTGCCATCAATATGAACCTTCTCCCCACTCTGATTAATCTGGAGAACTTCAATGAGCTTTCTTGGGGAAGAGCAGCTCTTGGTCACCTCTACTGGGGTTTGGACCAATGCGCCAGAAAGAGGTTGTATGAGTTCAAGGGCGCACTAGTCATCCTCGGGGTAAATTTCTCAATCCTTAATTTCTTTTTCTTTTCTTCCAACTTCCAGCACATTGACTGACATATTTACACTGCAGATATGGTTTTTCTCTACCAATATTGCCAGGAAGCCCAAACTCGGGCGGGCGAGAGACATCCCCTTCTTCCCTAGCTTCCCCTATTTTTACAGAAAATGGGATGATGAGGGACGAGAGCATATCCTGTACTACTTGCGTAGTCTTGGCCATGCTGATGTAAGTTTCACAACTTTTTCTCATTTAATCAACTTTGAAAATTGCCAATTAACTGTCCTGACTTCTGATTTAATTCTTACAGATTAACCAGTCACCCTGGGGACCCGATGGATCTTGGACTGTGGCCATGATTCGAGCCAGAGAGTTTGTTCATAGGCGCTTGTTCATCGAGAGCACCCACTCAGTCGAGTGGTACCTTGGAGAACTCATTATTGGCAGTGATCTTTCTCCTGCCCATCGGCTCATACCCCCAACCGTTCCCTCATGGGTTCTTCATCCTCACTCTGCCCCTGATCAGGAGATCTTATACGGACCTTGTGTTCCCCAGGGACTTGATGGACCAGTAGGTGTTTACTCTGAGTTCTACCAGACTCAGTTGTTAGGATGGCCGCCAGTAGATCCCATTCCTGTCCATATGCCACCTGAGGAAGGCAACGACGATGGAGACGATGATGATGATGACACCGGAGGCGGTCAGGCTGGAGAGGCTTCATCTTCGAGAGGCCGGGTGAGATTTTTTTTTTGCATTGAATATTATTTTATGCATTATGTAAATCAACAGGGTGGAAGGAAGAGAGGTAGAGTCGGTGCTTCTCATTCATCTTCTACCTCTAGCGCTCCAGTTGCTAGTGTGATAGGTCGTCGGATCTATCGGGGAGATTCACACCCGATGATGATGTACGATCAGGACCTTCAGCATTTCAGCCCGGACTTCACTGGCTTTCCATATATGCAGATGCCCCATGCCCCTGATGGAACTACTCACGTAAGCTTCTTTTCTTTTTATTTTTCTTTTTCAAGATTTGAGCCTAACATTGTGATTTTCCTTTATGCAGGTGACGGTAGCTGATAGTGAATTGGACGAAAACTTCATCCTCAACTTTCATAACATGGTGATGGAGAACAACATCCGTATGGCGGTATGTATCACTTCTATATGCATGTTACAAGTGTTATGTATGCCATGATATGCATGTGTAACTTAATCAAAAAATTTGAAATTTTTTTTAGGATCGGATTCGGGCGTTGAATGCTCAGGTTCAGCGTTTGCAGATCCATGAGGGCCCTGAGGGATCTGGTGCTACAGCTCCAGGTGTTCCACCTCCTCCACATTCTCCATATTTTCCTCCACCAGATCAACAGTAGACTTTATTTTATTTTCCTCTTTTTGTACAACTTGCTTTTATTTGAACCACCGCACTTTTTTGGATGTTTGTGAGCTAGTGAAGCTCAAACACTGCTTGGTGAATGATTTAACTTTCTGCTTTCGACTTCATATTTACTTTGTTTGCTTCAAACATCTTCAAATAATCCATCTTAAATCATTAAACAAACACGGAACTTGGGGTAATCTGCCAGTGTGGCAGATTGCCCCACGTTCTGCGTATGGCAAAACGCCAACAATCATCAAAATCAAATACACCAATCACCATGGATGCATTCAAGCTACAACTCCATAACTACTTAGCCTGCTTATCTAAAAGTGACTGGAAGCGCCTTGAGCTTTGCGGTTTATGGAATATGAGAACCTTCTTTTGAGTCAGCATGCTGCCCAACCTATTAGAAGCTGCCATCAGCTTTTGGGACCCAATTAATCATGTATTCTGCTTTGGAAACAACGAGTTATGCCCCATGCTGGAAGAGTTCAGCGCCATTCTGAATATTCCAAGCAATCGACATCTTGCCATTCCTGGCTTCAACATTCAATACTCCAGGAAACTTCTGCAATGCTTCAAGCTCCCTTCAAATCACAGGCATCAGCTCATTTCTTCAGATCTTGCAAATCCAGGTCTGTCACTAGCTGTTGCTTTGAGACTCTGCTTACACATGCTATCTTCCAATGACAGCTGGGTGCCGCTAATGTGTCTGCTACTGATAAGCAGCTATCTTTGTGAAACAAATAACACCATTTGCAGCTTCAATCTCATTCCTGTCATTGAACAAATGATCACAGGTGCATCAACTATCCCTGTAATTCTTGCAGAAACACTGATCCATCTGGACTCAGTTCACAATTCTTCACAGATTTCTATCCAGGGAAGCAAGCTCATGCTATAGGTAACAAACCATTCCATCCTTATTTTCCAAAATTCGCGCCGTTCGGTACTAATTTTTTTTTTGCAGCTCTGGCTAGTTGAAAAACTCAACATTCTTTCAACTCCGAAAAACAATCTGCCCTCTAATTACAATCCTTCCGACTACTGGCAACGATAAATCATGAACAAGGATTCCGATATGGCTACCTGGTTCTTCACCTTCCAGAATATTTCAGCTGACACCATCCGCTGGACATGCCCCTAATGGAAAATTGACCACATCACAACCTATATCTGGTTCAATGGAGTGATCTTGCTTGGCTTGAACAAAATGACTTTCTATTCACCCAGCCGCCTGTGTAGGCAATATGGACAACAGCAATTCATCCCGAAGCTGCTTTGTACTTTTGCTGAATCAGAATTAACTCCTCTCTGGTGTAGGAGCTTTGTCAAGAAATGGGCTTCGCGGACAATGGCTGAATTCAATTCTGACACTTCTGCTGTCATCTCAGTCGATGAAAATTATCTGCACTGGATTTCTTTGGTGAAAACACTTGTCATAGCAAAAGGAAGACGTGAGATGACGATGAGTCTTTTAGCATCTATTGGCGGACCCAGCCAGTGACACTTCTAGGTTGCTTTTATGTAAAGTCCTATGTGTGCTAAATTTCAGCCTTATTTTGTATTAAAGATAATAAAAGGCTATAAATAAAATATGCTTTTGATTGTGTTTTCCTATATATCAATGTCATGTATCCATTTAATGCATTCATTTAACATTTTTAATGCACAAACACCTTCAATGCATCAAGAAAGCATATTAAAACACCAAAGATAATAATTTTTAATTCCAATTAATATCCACTACGGTCTAAGGTTCCAAATTGATTTTACCAAATGCCTTATTCTCTCTCATCTTAACTTTTGCCTAAAAGCCCTCACCAGCCGTTAGCAGATTTTTTTTAATGTAGTATCGTTTTAGCTTGTCCCTATTGACAGGATTAACAAACTCATTTCCATCCAGGTCCATGATCTTTGCAGCTCCCTTGCTAAGGATCTTCTTTATCATGTAAGGTCCATCCCAGTTTTGCTGGAATTTTCCTCTGGCATCGGTATGCAGTTTTCTCGACTGTTTCAATACCAGATCTCCCACTTTCAATGGTTGTGTCATCCATTTCACCTTTCTCATCAACCATATTCAGCTCCTCATATTTAGCCCGAGCCCATTCATCTTCCGATAATCTCGACTCCAAAGCTACCCTTAAGGACTTAATCTCGATTTCAGCCGGTAGCACTGCTTCTGTTCCGTAGACCAATGAGAATAGCGTTTGTCCTGTCGGTGTCCGAACACTGGTCCGATAACCCCATAGTGCGTATGGCAAATGATCAACCCAATCCCTGTATTTGCTAACCATCTTTGACAAGATCTTTTTAACTGACTTGTTGGCTGCTTCAACTGCACCATTAGCTTGTGGTCTATAAGGAGATGAGCGATGATGCTCGATGTTGTATGACTCGATCAATTCTGCAGTTTCTCCCTGAAATTAGACGCCATTATCTGTCACCATGTGATGTGGAACTCCAAACCGAGCGAAGATATGCTTCTTAATGAATTGTGCCATTTTCTTTGCTGTGACTCTGGTATAAGATTTTGCCTCAATCCATTTTGAGAAGTAATCAACTACCACAACAATTTAGCGATGCCCATTGGTGGAGGATGGCCTTATTTCCCCGATAATGTCAATCCCCCATGCTGAAAATGGCCAAGGCGTAGTCAAAGCCTGTAAATCCATCAAAGGAAGATGACTGATGCTCCCATAAATCTGGCATTCATGACAAAGCTTCACTTCTTCGACACAATCACTTAGCAAAGTTAACCAAAAATATCCCAAACATTGAATTTTCTTGGCTAACATTACTCCGTTCATGTATGGTCTGCATGATCCTGCATGTATCTCTCGCAACAACTTCCTAGCTTCTGCTTGCGGAAGGCAACGTAGCAACAACCCGTCTGAAGACCTTTTGAACAATTGATCATCTACTAGTATGAACTGCACTGCCAGTCTTCTAAGCGAGGTTCTGTCTGAATCAGTCGCCTCTTGCGGATAGGTTCCATCTTTCAAGTACTGAAGAATGTCTGAATACCATGGTTGCTCTTCCTCATCAAAGATATGAGCTACTGATAAGTAATACGGCACCTTAGTTGTTTCAACAATCAATGGCTTGATCGGCTATTTTTGGGGTCTTTCCCACATTGATGCTAGAGTTGCAAGAGAATCTGCCATCTGGTTTTCCTCCCTTGGCATGTGACAGAACTCACATTTGCTGAATTGCGCGGCTTTTACCCATATGGCTTCCAAGTATGGTCTGAGTGACTCTTCCTTCAACTCCCATTCACCCGTGACTTGCTTTATAACTAAAGCTGAATTACCAATAATCTTAACTGCATCAGCCTTCATAATGATTAATGAAGACATCCCAAATAAACAAGCTTCATACTCCGCTCCGTTGTTGGTTGTTGGAAATTCCAATCTCTTAGATAGCGGAATGATTTCACCATCTGGAGTGATGATGATTACTCCGAGACCAACTCCCTTCCTGTTCACAGCACCATCAAAGAACATTGTCCATCTACCAGATTCCGTAGTTAATGTGGCTAACTATTCATCTGGGAAATCCAAGTTCTCCACATAGTCAGAATCAATGGGTTGGGTTGCCAGGAACTCAGCTACTGCTCGTCCCTTAAAGACCTTGGTGATGTACTCAATATCAAATTCCGACAATAATAACAACCATCTGGACAACTTTCCAGCAAGTGTTGGTGTCTGGCAAAGATACTTCATCGGGTCTACCTTTGCCATAACTTGTATACGATATGACTGGAAGTAATGGCGCAGCTTCTTCATCAACCACACCATGGCAGCACACGTCTTCTCAACAATTGTATATCGCGATTCATAATCTAGCAATTTCTTACTTAGATAATAAATCGGATATTCTTTCTTGTCTTCTTGCTCCTGGACCAGCATAGCCCCAACTGATCTTTCCTCAATTGCTAAGTACAAAATTAACGGCTTTCCCGGAGTTGGTGGTGTCAACACTGGAGGATTCACCAAGTACGCCTTTATCTTGTCAAAGGCTACTTAACACTGATAATTCCAGACAACAGGTTGTTGTTTCTTTAACAATTTGAAAATAGGTTCACAAATCATCGTATGTCGAGCTATGAACCTACTGACATATTGTAAAGAACCAAGAAAGCTTCGGACCTCCTTCTCCGTCTTTGGCACTGGCATACTAAGGATAGCTTCGATCTTATCCGGATCCATTTCAATCCCTCGTTGACTGACTATATGCCCCAAAAGTTTCCCTGAGGTGACTCCAAACACACATTTCTTTGGATTGAGCCTCAAATTGTACTTTTCAATACGAGTTAAGAACCTATCCAATGTTGTCGGATGTTCTTTGGGAGTAGCTAACTTCACCATCATATCATCAACGTACACCTCAACTTCTTTATGGATCAAGTCATGCAGCAAGGTGGTAATAGCCCTTTGGTAGGTTGCCCCAGCATTCTTCAATCCAAATGGCATGACTCTATAGCAGTACGTGCCTCATTCTGTGATGAAAGCCGTCTTGAACTTGTCAATCACATTCATCAAAATCTAGTTATAACCTGAAAACCCATCCATGAATGAGTACATAGCTGCTCTAGCTGCACTATCAATCAACACATCAATGTGGGGAAGTGGGAAATCGTCTTTTGGAGTAGCCTTGTTCAGATCTCGGAAATCTACACAAACTCTTACCCTTCCATCCTTCTTTGCAACCAGAACCACATTAGCCAGCCAAGTCGGATATTCAACAACTTCGAGGAAGTTTACCTTAATCTGCTTAGTAATTTCTTCCTTTACTTTTTCAGCCCATTCTGGTCGAAGTCTTCGCATTTTCTGCTTAACTGGTCGGACCTTAGGATCGGTTGGAGTTCGATGCTCGGCGATGTATCGATCAACTCCCGGTATATCATCATAGGACCAAGCGAAAGCTAAAGTATGTTGTTTTAGAATTTTTATTAATTCTCTCTCTTGCTCAGTGGATAAGTCATTGGAAATAAATATCATTTTAGGTTCTTC
>CAOJBI010618066.1:0-11693 GCA_948277035.1 Euphorbia corollata
AAAGGGTGAAAGGCTTTAAGCCAAAAGAATTGATTGATTGAAAAGAATTGACTTTAAGTCAAAAATTGAAAGGCTTTAAGCCAAAAAGACTGATTGATTAATTAAAACTCATTTTAGGATTCCCTTAATTGACTATTTTGATTTAAAGAAAGTTCTTTATGAACTTGAGATGAAAAGAATGCAATATGAATGCAAGAATGTTCTTTAGGAACTGAGATGAAGAGAAAAGAGGATGAAAGGAAGAAATTACTATACCTTGTCGGCCTTGAGTCCACTTCGTAGATCCACTTTAATTAATTAAAGTTAAGTTTAAGTTGAATTTAATCGGGCATACGTTAATTAAAAATTAAATGACTCGATTAAGGTTTGACAGAAAGCTTCGAAAAGATCGAATAGAGACTTGGGAGGGAGAACTGATTCACCGATCAGATTAGGGACCCTGAAAACTGAGCTGCGAGGTCCCTATTTATAGGAAAAATTAGGGTTTTTGGGGCAAAAAGGTCAAAAAATGTCGAAATTAGGGTTTTTCGCCGACCCAGGGGCGCTTGGCGCCATCTGGCACCGACCCGGCGCCACAAGGCGCCGAACCGGCGCTTGGGCGCTTGGCGCCAGCTGGCGCCAAGCCGGCGCCAAAGGGCGCTGGGCTGGCGCCCAGGCGCCAGGCGCTTGGCACCAACAGGCGCCAACCTGGCGCCTCTGAGCGCCAGGTTGGCGCCCAAGCGCCGGGCGCCCAGGCGCCAGCCCGGCGCCAGGCGCTGGCCAAGGGTTTACTTCAGTCGAAATTTTCTGTTTTTTTGGATTTTTCGGGAGTTTCGGACATCCGAAAAATATTCCGGGACCACCTCCGCAATCCTCATCCCGCTGCGGTCATTTCAAGTGGTATATTGATATACTTCCGGAGACTTTTTCCGAGACTGACTTGTGTCATTCGGACTGAATTTCTGAGCTGAAAAATCGAGTATTCGCAGCTTGTCACCCCTTTGATTTCTGGCTTTCTGTTTTGCCAAACGAATATTGTAAGATGGTAAATTGATGTCTCCCACTGATCTTTAAATTAGACCTCGGCCTCTTCTCGCTTTACATCACCACTCGTGACTTATTCTTGCCTTAACTAGTGTTTCTTGTAGCCTCATCTGTTTGTGAGTGTTACGGGGATTGGGACTGTCCATTCTTGGTGGTCTCATGCTGACAAGGATGACCACCTGAGGGCTATGATTGATGCTACGGGCTTCGATGACATAGCCCTCCTCTTGCCCCAGATTATGACGCATCTCTCACACCGAGCTTTGACCGCGATTGTGGAGCGGTGGTGTGACGTCTCCCACACCTTTCATCTCCATGTGGGTGAGCTGACCATCACTCCTTCCAACGTGGTTGCTATGACTGGCTTGAAGTGGACCCAGAATACCATCCACTTCGACGTGTACATGGACCACTTCTCCACGAAGGGTCCCTTGGCTGATCGGGTGAGGGACCTATTTGGTTTGAGGCCGGTAGCCGAGAAGATAGGCTATAATGCCTTGTTCACCCATTGGATAGAGATGTAGGAGGTTCCAGTGCTGGAGAGGGACCAGTATGTGAGGTCCTTCATCATTACGCTTCTCTCGGTGCTATGCTTTCCATGTGCCTCGTGCAAGATTAACTACGGCCTCATTTCATCCGTTGAGATGTCTAGAGGATCAGGGAGCTGAACTGGCTGCATGCCATCCTGGCCCAGTTGTACTATGGCTTGGACCTTGCTGTGAGGGTGCAGGAGAGGGCCCTCAAGCTTAGCCACAACCTTCTTCAGGTATCCTTCTTCCTTGAACTCTTGTGTTTTCTTTTTGAGTTCCTTTTGTGCTGGACTTAACTTATTCTTGATCATGCAGGTCTGGGCTTTTGAGCATGGGTTGTTTCCTCCCCTTCGCTTCAAGGGGGCCCTGCTGTGGGCGAGCATTGCTTGGCATGGTGGTGCTGATCTGTTGGGAGGTTTTGCCGTTATGACACGGGCTACCGGGAGTGTCTGAGGAGGTTGACTACTGATAAGGTATTAACTTCTTCCTTGTAGTAAGCGTAGTATTCGATCGAGGCATCTACTTAGGGGTAATCTTTCCTAACGGTGTGAATTTTTTGCAGCTGATGCATGACCCATGGGTGGTATTGCCTAATTATGCTGACGTGACCAGGGTACAGAAGGAGGTGGATGACAACCGCCTCGTGCTGGAGAGCCCTCTATCCCAGGAGTGGTACCTGGGCGAGCGAGTGAGGAAATGGAGAGAAGTGATAATAGATTGCCGCCCCGTTCCCCCTATGCCTCCTATAGGGTTATACTGGCCCCATTTAGTGATTGTTCAGGTGAGCGACATTTGTGATTACATCGAGCGTAACGGTCAGGCGATTACTTGCACGGTTGGCAATAGTTATGTTGCCTGGATGGCTGCCACTCTTCTCCCTGAGTGCCCGAGATTGACTAGCTGGTTGGACACCCCTACTTATCATGAGCAGATGTGGTGCAACTTTGCTGAGGATGATGACAGTGCCCTGGGTGGAGGCGATGGAGGAGATGGCGATGAGGGTGGAGACGGAGATAGATGTCCCCGAGTTTGGCCCACTGCAGGTTTCAGGGTTTGGTCATTTTCTTTTGACTCTTCCCCTTTTTATGCTAGTATTTGAATTTGCATTCTAACTTTGATTTACTTGCTTCTTTGCAGGTTGCAGATAGGAAGAGGGCCAGACGAGACCGTGCTTCTCCCGCCAGCGGCGGGACGTGCTTGGGACAGCGCTCTGCTTCCCTTGCCGCTTTCACTGAGGGGCTTCTCACCACTCGATTGGAGACCTCTTTCTCCATGATGAACTTGGATGGACAGCGATCCACTGTTGAGATGGAGGAGGGTCACCACGTCTTGGATTTTATGCCCCCAGTCACCACCCATGTGAGTTATTCTCTTTCTTAATTCTCGATTTGCGTGAATGTCTTTCGGCAGGATGTGTGGTTTGATGAGTCCGCCTTGACATAGGTCTCTCGGGCTGTGGTAGAGCTCATTGCTAGACATTCTCTCTCCCTGAAGGACTTCATGATAGTGCAGCATGGCCTTGCGGAGGTATCACCTTGCTTCTTTCCTGTTCAAATGTTATGGTGTGCATGCCAGTGTATCATGCTCTTTATGATCGAACCAATGAATGTTTGCTTGAATATTTTGTGCATGTGTATGTGTGAATGTTTGTGCGTATTTGTAGGTGGTTTTCAAGAGGGAAACCCGTGCTAGGCAGGAGTCTGAGCGTCGATATCAGGAGCTGGAGGAGCGGGTGGCTAGGGAGGCGTTCGTGGCAGCCGAGCGTAGGAGAGCCCGACATGAGAAGAGGAGGATGATGGGGGAGGCTGAGTACATACTTCAGACTCGCACTGGGAGTCGTCCTACCAAGCAGGGGAAGTCGTCACAGTAGAGGCCTGCTTCGAGGCTAGGCATCTTCTTCGCTGTTGGAGGTCAACGAGTGCCACCCGTCCCACCAGCGATGTCACCAGGGGATATTCCTGGAGATTATGATGATGACGAGGCGGATATCAAAAATTATCCCGAGGGCGAGGATTTGGACAAGGATGATGATGATAATGAGTAGCTCTGGGCCAATGTGGCCGATCTGACTTGATTTTCTTTTCTTTCTTATCATTTACATGTACCTCCACTACATTGGGGTCTTGATTAGTACAATTGGCATTTTTTAGAAGGTTTTCGGCGCTTATGTCACCCTTTGACTTAGCTTAGGTTTTTGTTGGTAGTTGAATTTTAGAAACTGATGCTTTTAACTCAAATTTTCTCATGGAAATGACATTTAAGGTGCCTTTATCGCCTTTAGATGTATGTTCAGGGCTGATGTGATGCGATGTCTTGGTTATGATTGATTGATTGCTTTGTAGCTTAGCTCAATTGTGTTGGATATTGCTGGTCTGAGGCTACCTTGATGCCTACAAGTATTTGATGAGTGTCTGAATCTTGTAGGTGTAGTAGTTTAAGATCAGGCCTTTGGCTAGTTGTCCTTGAAATAGAGGGGACATTTCACAAGTTTTCTTAAAATTTCATCTCCACTTGTGCTTCCACTATGGCTGACCACAATCAGCAGCTTAGAGAGTTCATGCGCACCTTGAAGAATCTGGATTGGAAGAAACTGGAGAGGTTCGGGTTATGGAGCCTCAGATACTTGGCCTTTCACCTGGTAAATTGGCCTCTAGTTCGAGCTGTACTTTCATTCTGGGACCCCACTATTCATGTCTTCCGTTTTACTGATCAAGAGCTCTGTCCGATGGTAGAGGAGTATCAGGCTATCCTAGGGATCCCATGTACCCGAGCTTTTGCACTTGCTATCCTTGCCTATCAGTTCAGGGCCAAGGATACCATGAGGGGTCTATGGAACCTGGACTCGACTGATCCTTTCATGTCTTATCCCCCATCTCCGGGAGGTTTCAAGGTGGATGCTATATTACAGTGGTGTATCAATTCTCATAGGGACCACCATGCTTTGCCTTTTATGGTTGCGCTATTGCTTATGGCTGAGTTTATTTGCGGGGTCGGCCCTGTCACCCCGTTCAGATTTTTGTCAGTCATTGACCCACTCTCTCGAGGACATTCACCTACCAGCTTAGCACTGGCTGAGAATCTCATTGGCATGGATGCTACTACTGCGGATCGTGACTTAGTTGGAGATCATTTCACATTACTTGATGTATGTTTCATTATTTCAGAAAACTGGACTTCTGCTCCTCATTTTGACTCTGACAGTTGCAGGTGTGGCTGATGGAGAAGTTATTGCCAAAGCAACCACCTCGAGGAGATCCAACCAGGTATCGACCCGTCCACCTCACTAGGCATGGGCTAGTTATCCCTGGTCACAGGGAGTGGAGTGAAGGTGACTGGATTGAGAGCTTCAAACATTACCGTGATGACCAGATTCGCTGGCTTTGCCCCTGGTGGGCCATTACTTATGTGGTCATTGATATGCACGAGGATGGGGTACTACTGATGGCCTTGTACAAGTTCACCTTTTATTCACCTAACCGATTGTGTAGGCAGTTCGGGAGACGTTCGAGGATATCGCGATGCACCTGTACCGTTAAGGTTTCAGAGTGGCATCGTTCTTGGCCGTACAGGTTGCCCCTGTTGTGGTCAGAGCACACTCGCTTCATCGAGTTGGACTACGGTTCGGTAGAGACCACAGTGACTGACAGATTCTACCGAGGATGGCTGAGGGCGATTCGCTCTATCACCGACCCGGATGGGCATTCATGGATGACCCGTGAGTGGATACAAGATGAGGATGGACTCAGCCCCTATGATCCTTGATAACATGCCAACCAGAGAAGCTTCCCTAGCCTTAAAGGATATGGATTCTCCTAATCTTATTCTATTTATGTTTAAACTTTATCGACTTTTGCTTAGATTATACCTTTGAGGTATGAATCTGTTGGATTTATCTACCTTTTATCCATCTTATTATCGAATTGAAACTGAGTTGTAAAATGATGACTATTTGTAATGTTTCAGTCTAATGGCATGCACGTCTCCAAATAAACATTCACACGATGAATTTTGCATAAAACACGATACTTTTATTAATGAGGTCAACCGAGGTACATATCTTTCAGATGAATTAGCCCTTGCCATCAATCGCCCCTTTCGGGTTTTACAATTGACATACTCACTATTTTCACTCTATGTTCTAGATTTTGCCTAAGTCGCCCTTTTCGGGTTTTCAACCTAGCGAACCATCTTTTATTTTGCGAAAAAAGGGGCCCTAATTTTTGCTCAACCAACGAAGTGTCGGTTGACGAGCCATTTTATATATATATTTTTCTCATGGTACTTCTTTTCACACGATTTATTTCTTTTTGGCCTAAACGTGGTAGCGTTTGAGTCTGTCCTGATTGATCGGATTGAAAAACTCATTCCCGTCCATGTCCATGATCTTGATTGTGCCTTTGCTTAGGACTTTCTTTACGATAAAAGGGCCTTCCCAATTCGGTCTAAACTTCCCCCTAGCATCCACATTTGTGGACTTTAGCTGTTTCAGCACCAAGTCTCTGGCTTTCAAAGGTTGCTTCTGATGTTTCACCCGGTTATTGTATGCCCTGGCCATTCTTTGCTGGTATATCTACAAGTGATCCAAGGCTTTTAATCGCTGCTCGTCTATCATGTTCAACTGTTCAAACCTGGCTCTTGTCCAATTTGATTCTTTCAATTTGGCCTCCAAAGCGACCCTGAGTGATCCGACTTCGATTTCTATCAGGAGTACCGCTTCCATTCCATAGACCAAGGAAAAGGGAGTTTTGCCCATTGGAGTTCTGATGCTGGTCCGATATCCCTAAACTACAAATCACAGCTTATCTGCCCAATCTCTGTAGGTGATCACCATTTTGATTAGAATCTTCTTGATGGATTTGTTAGCTGCCTCCACTGTGCCGTTAACTTGGGGCCTGTATGGTGATGACCTATGGTGTTCGATGCCAAATTTCTCAATCAGATCTATAGTTGCACCTTGAAACAGAGCTCCATTGTCAGAAACGATATGATGAGGAATTCCATAGCGTGCGAAGATATGTTTTTCTATGAACTTGGCCATCTTCTTGGCGGTGATATTGGAGTAAGATTCGGCTTCCACCCATTTGGAGAAATAATCGACTGCCACTATGATGAATTTGTGTCCATTACTAGATGAAGGCCGAATTTTTCCAATAATGTCGATCCCTCATGCCGAGAATGGTCAAGGAGTAGATAAGTGTTGGAGCTTGGCTGGCAGCAGGTGACTAATATCACCGTAAATCTGGCATTCATGGTATTTTTGGACCTCAGATACGCAGTCAGCAACCATTGTAGTCCAGTAATATCCTTGGCATTGGATCTTCTTTTCCAAAGCTAATCTATTCATATGAGGACCTCAATCATCGGCATGTATTCGACGAATGACCAAAAGAGCTTCTTTTTCAGTTAAACATCGTAACAGTAGACCATCAGAAGTGCGCTTGAAGAGATCTTCATCTACTAACCAGAATTGGATAGCTAAGTGATGAAGAGAAGTGCGTTCAGAATTGGATGCCTCATCAGGATAGATTCCCTCCCGAAGAAATTTTTGAATGTCCTGGTACCAACAATCCCTGTGAATTCCGTCGTCTATGTTAACCAAGCGGCAATAGAATGGTGCCTTGGCCGATTGAAGAATGATAGGTTTGATTGGTTAAGATTGGGGTTCTTCCAAAATGGAGGCCAGAGTTGCTAACGAATCGGCCATTTGATTCTCCTCCCTTGGAACATGGCGAAAGACACACTTACTGAATTGAGCAAAGGGTCCAGATGGCCTCCAAATAAGGGTGAAGGGATTACTCCTTAATTTCCCAATCACTAGTCACTTATTTAATAACCAGTGCAGAATCTTTGATAACTGAAACCTCGGATGCTCGAACCTGTCGAAGTGCTTCTAACCCAAACAGGCAAGCCTTATACTCAGCACCATTGTTGGTGACTTGAAATTCCAGTCATTTAGATAAAGGGATTACCTCGTTTTGTGGAGTGACCAAAACAATGCCCAATCCTACACCTCGGCGGTTCATGGCACCATCAAAGAACATGGTCCATTCATGAGATGCTTCAGCAACCACAACTAGTTGTTCATCAGGAAAGTCGATATTTTCAACATAATCTGAGTCAAGGGCTTGATTAGCTAGAAATTCAGCAACATCATGACCTTTGATAACCTTTTTTGTGACATACTAAATATCAAATTCGGATAATAGCAGCAGCCATTGGGATAACTTACCGGTTAAGGATGGGGACTGGCATAGGTACTTCATGGGGTCAATCTTGGACACTGCTTTAACTCTGTAAGATTGAAAGTAATGATGGAGTTTCTTTGTTAACCATACCATGGTCGCGCAAGTCTTTTCCACGGTAGTATAACGGGTTTCATACTCCAAGAGTTTCTTGCTCAGATAATAGATGGCATGTTCACTCTTATCATCAAGTTCTTGTACTAACATGGCCCCGATGGAGGAATCCTTAATAGCCAAGTAGAGAATTAGGGGTTGACCGGTGACTGAGGGCCTCAAAACCGGGGGGTTAAGCATGTATTGTTTGATTCTGTCAAAGGTGATTTGGGATTGCTCGTTCCAAACCACAAGCTGTTGCTTTCTTAGCAGTTTAAAGATAGGTTCAAAAATGGTGGTGAGCGTAGCGATGAACCTGCTAACATATTGAAGGGATCCGAGAAAAGTTCGAACTTTTTTTTTCTATTTTTGGCACTAGCATGTCCCGAATGGCCTTACTTTTATCTAGGTCCATCTCAATGCCCCTTTGATTGACTATATACCCCAGAAGCTTGCCTGACGTGACCCCAAATACACACTTCTTTGGGTTAAGATGGAGATTATACTTAGCAATCCTGGTAAGAAACCTGTCAAGGACCGCGGGATGTTCTTCTCTGGTGCATGACTTGACAAGCATGTCATCCACATAGACCTCTACTTCTTTATGGATTAGATTGTGTAGTAAGGTAGTGGCTGCTCGTTGATAAGTTGCTCCTGCATTCTTTAACCCAAAAGGCATCACCCTATAACAGTAGACCCCCTCATTCTGTGATGAAAACTGTTTTGATCTTGTCTGCAACAGCCATGAGGATTTGATTGTAACCAGAAAATCCGTCCATGAATGAGTACATAGTCGCCCTGGTAGCGCTGTCAACCAAGACATCAATATGGGGTAGGGGGAAATCTTCCTTTGGGGAAGCCCTGTTTAGGTCCCGAAAATCCACGCAAACTCTGACTTTCCCAACTTTCTTCGGTACCAGGACAATGTTGGCCAACCAAGTCAGATACTATACCACTTCTAGGAACTTGGCCTCAATTTGCTTGGCAATTTCAATCTTAACCTTTTCGCCCCATTCTGGTCTTAATCTGCGCAGTTTCTGCTTAACAGGCTTAATTCACGGATCAGTGGGGATGTGGTGTTCATCCATTTCTCTGTCTACACCGAGCATGTCTTCATAGGACCACGCAAATACTACCACGTGCTTTCAAGTACCTTTATTATCTCTCTCTTTTCATCAGGGGCTAAGTCATTTGAAATCATTATCATTTTGGGTGATTCATCTGTACCTAGATTGACCTCAAACAACGAAGTATCATGTATGCTAAAAACATTATGCGTATGTTCAAATGAATGCATGGTTCCATCTGGCAGAACATCATACAAATAGGCAAAGTTCTTGTTCATTTTATTGAAAGCCTCGAAGGCGGAATTGTTTACATCAAATACATTAGAAATGTTAAAAAGTACATCATTATCAGCATCCTCGTCCATAAGCGAAGGGGCTTCGACAGCTTCATTAGTTGACGAGGCTTGAGTTGGCGGCTTGAAGGTATTGTTTGTCACCAGCAGAGTCGCCACTGTGAGTGGACGATGATTTTGGAGCCGCACGGACGCCGCGAAGCGCCGGCCTGAATAACCAAGCGTGGGGTTTTCGAAAGGGTGTGAATCGAAATCATTTTAAAAAAATGTGTAAACAAGTTTGTGAAAACAAGTTTAATAGACTCGAGACCTAAACCTCTAGCCTATATTATGGAGTCAGCACCCGGATCAGCTCTTCCGGGAATATTTTCGGTACAGCCTAGACAACGGGGTGTTCGAGACAATACCATAGTCCAGAGATTCGGTCCGTGATGAGTTACCTATTTCGTTTGCCATTTGAGTTAAATTAAATCGGTTTGAAAACCACCTTTATAACATTTTAAGATACTAAAAATTTTCAGTTATGTATTTATTTTAGCACGCATACGGAAAGCGATAAATAAATGCGGGAAAATAAACACGTAGGAAAGTAAATGCGCCTGATCTACGGGGGATTAATTAAATATTAGGATCGGTGGATATAAATCGCCTAAATACATCGATATCTAATAAATACAATTGCCTAGAATACACAGATTCTAACAAATATTACATTGATTCAAATTAAATGCGATACCCAAAGGAAAATAAACCTAACATACATCTATCCTAATCTACCTACATCCACAAGGGTTAGCACATTTTATATTTCACAACACAAACATGTGTGAATGCACCAAGTATGTTCGAGTTCGAGTATAATGCACCAAGTATGTTCAAGTTCGAGTATTTTGCGAGACCCGTTTGGTCTATTTTGAAAATGCTACAAACTTTATCGGCTTATTTTACAAAAATGATTCATTTTTATCAACACTTATGTTGGTTGTTTTTATTTAGTGAAAATGCCGCATGTGAACTTCGTCAGGTCGGTTATCCGGGAACCGTTTTCCCTTCGTGTGGGGTCCCTTAAGCGATTTCATAATATGTAAAGTATATAAATCTAGGTTCACAAATAGGTTACGCGTCGTCATAGACTACCCCAATCCGAAAATCGTTAAAAACGGTAAACGTATCTCCATGAAGAGGCACCGGTTCCTAACCATTCACGTTCAGAATATTTTTATAACTTGATTTGAAGGTTTATACTTCGTATCATGTCACTAAACAACACTGACTTGAAGTTAGAATAGTCACCGTTTGACTAATCGGACACGAAACAGAGCAAAAACCATCGAAAATCGAATCTGCCAGAAACTGAGGCCAATAACGACATCAGTAGTCAGTAACGACATCACTGATGTTGGTAACGACCTCATGATATCGTTACTGGCAACATGATGTCATTACTGGCATCAGTGACACCATTACTGACCATCGATGCCAGTACCGATGTCACTTTCCAGGAAGCAACGAAAACTAGTATATCAGCAACCAAAAATTACATAAACATGCACAAAATCACTTCAAATTGACTTAGGAACTCAGAGGCTAACCCCGTAGTCATGAATCCACCGCTTTAGGTCCACGAATTCCTCCGAGAAGCTCTCCTCGTCCCTTTTGTAGTTGTTGTGTTGATGGTTGGTGAAAGTGCAAGTTTGAACCCGATTGTTGGACTCCAAACCCGGAATATCAATTTTGGGAAATGCTAGAACCTGAGAAGGACTTAATCTAAGTGTGATTAAGGCTTGAACTTGCCTATGATTGGTAGTTTGTTCATTGAAAAAGCTTCAAGTTCATCAATGGTGGTGTGAACTTGAAATTGAAACTAAAAAACATAACGGAAATTGTGTTTTGTCACTCAAATCTCATTCAAGAACCCTTGCCAGTGTTGCCAGTGCTTTCCCCTCACAAGAACTCTTTCAAGTTGCAGAGTTCTCTCCCTCTCTCTAAATTTTCATCCCCCCAAATGCATGCCCCATTGCTCTTTTCAAGAGCTCCTTTCAATCCAAATCTGACGGAATCAGGTCTCCCATGACTTTTTTAATGGGTAGCATTCCATTTTAGACTTTTTCCCGACAAGTTTGACATGGAAAATTGAAAAGTGTGGGCTGCTAGCAAGATGGTCAATAACGATGTCATTTTTGCTGGTAATGGCATCATGACATTTGTTACCGACATCACTGATGTCGTTATAGACAGGTGATGTCGTTACTGACCTCTAGTTGGACCAAAATGGGCCTATTTTGGCCCAACCCGGTTTTTATCGGATTTTAAGGATTTTTGAGGGTCTTTTTGGTATTTTTGGGTTTCAAACGGGTCAAAATCGATGAGGAGAGCTTCTTCCAGACGAGTTCGGGACTCTGTAAAAGTGAAAGACTAGCAGAGGAAGTAAATTATAGCTTCATC
>CAOJBI010618098.1:0-12841 GCA_948277035.1 Euphorbia corollata
AATATAGCTATATACCCTAAAATTTTAGATTTTTTTTATTTTTATAATTAAGGGGAATTATTATTAACTTTACCATTTTATTAGATTATATTTTTGATTTTACCATTTTTTTTGTTGACTTTTCAAACCTCCTTTAACTACATTCTCTTTCCTATTTAATTTGATTTTCGTAACTTCAAACGTCCATATCTCACAAACCGTTGATTTTTTTCGAATCGACGATTTGAAATATTTTTTTCGTCTTAATTTTATCTTTAAAATGACATGCACTTTGATTTTTTCGAAAAAAAAAATTAGGTATCACAATCTTATACACTGTATAATTGTTGTATAATACTGTTTTTATTGTTTTTCATGAAGAAGTTATACATTATATAAGAGTTGTATAATGTATATATATAATCTTTATCTCTTTTATGTTTACTACTGAATTTCTCACAAAAATCATGGCTAAAATACCATAAATCTGTCTTATACAGTGTATAATAGTAGTATAAGATGGGTTTATGGTTTTCATGCCATGAGATTTATAGGATATTCAATACTTTAGTAAACATAAAAGAGAAAAAGATTATATATATACATTATACAATTTTTATACCATGTATAACGTCTTCATGAAAAAAATAAAAACAGTATTATACAACAATTATACAGTGTATAAGATTGCGATACCTAATTTTTTTTTTCCGAAAAAATCAAAGTGCATGTCATTTTAAAGATAAAATTAAGACGAAAAAAATATTTCAAATCGTCGATTCGAAAAAATCAACGGTTTGTGAGATATGGACGTTTGAAGTTACGAAAATCAAATTAAATAGAAAAGAGAAAGTAATTATGAGGGTTTGAAAAATCAACATAAAAGATGGTAAAAGCAAAAAAGTTTTGTTATTTTGGTATTTGTAAAATTAATGAATTGTATAGCCCAAAATCTAATTAAAAAATGGTAAAAAGAAAAGTTACCCAAGAATTAATTTAAGGGATACCTAGGGATTTAAATAAAAAATTAATTTATTCCTGTTTTTACATACAAAAATAATCAAATTTATATTTTATATAAAGGAATTTCATTGTTTTTTATGTGTTAAGTTATTATATATCAAATATTCAAATTTTAAATATACGAGACATCAAATAAATAATTTTAATAAATCATATACTAAACATAATATATTTGAGTTATAAAGGAGACCAAAAAAATATTAAATCCAAATATAATCAAAACTAACTTATCCAATATACGGTCAGGTAAACAACTTTGAGGCCCCAAATAACAAAGGCCAAGAACAAATAATTAATTTAAGGATATGTAGCATTTAAAAAATTAATTTACATATTATTTTTACATACAAAAATAATCATTTTATATATAAAAAATTATTATTTTTTATGTGTTATAAAAGTTTTTATAATTTTATTGTCATATATTTTGTCTTATATTAGGTAGTACAAGGCATTAGGACAAAAATTTGTGCGAACATTTTAAAAATAATTGCGAAAATTAATGAATATTAGATATAAAAGACCTTATACTAGATATAAAGCTCCCTTTTACGTCAGATTTATAAAAGAATAGATAAAACAAAATTATGAAATAAAATTTAAAAAAGTTTAACAAAAACTTTTTTTTGTAGAAATATAAATATGATTTTTTTACGGTTACTTGTATCTCCCTTAATTTTTAGTTTCAGTTATCAAACAAGAAACGAGAATTCACAATGAGCAACCAAACAAGTCTTCACAGTAAATCGATCAATGGATATTCAAACAGATTTTACACTTATTTCAAATATTAACTGCTAAATATCTTAATAATAATTTTATGGATATATATCAGCGTTGTCTTCTACATCGCACATTCAATTTTCCGATTTAGAAATCTCTCCCATTTCTTTCATAAAAATAAGAAAGATGTCAAAAACCGAATGAAAGATATGGAAGTGGAAAAAATGAACTAGATACCACGGAGTTTAACTCTAACAAAATTGAACTATAATTTTATAATGAAGTTTTAGTGCAACAGAATAGAAAACTGTAACATGGTGAAGAAGATAAAATTTTAAGTGCAGAAGCACACCAATCAGAATTTAAAGGCTGAGAATCAAGAATTTATCACCTAATCTTTTTGGCTTTCAAGTGGTCACCATTGAAGCAAACACGTAATCATTTGATCGGGTCCAAGTCGATTAAACACGTTGTTAACATCATTATCTCCCACCCATTCCCCCAAATTTGATTTTCAAACCAAACTCAAACCAATAAAAAATCATAGCCTCAATTTTCAATCAACAAAACGAATCAAGCCCCTCGGTTCAACTATGCCAATAAAAATCAAAGATTTGAGCTTTAATCGTCTGGGTTCCTTCGTTACTCAACAATTTTCAATTCAAGGATTGGATTCTATGAATCGGGTTTACTCACAAAAGAAGCAAGAAATCATCCATATGAGCAGTGAGATTGCGACGAACAAGTTAAATATAGTTCATATGATACGAAGTCACTCCATCAAACATCTGAAATTTAAATTTGTTGAAACCTAGCATAATTTCATTTACTAAACCTAAGCTAACTACCCAACCAACCAGGCATTGTAAAATAAATCCAAACCCTAATTACAATTTATTTACCCCCAAATTACCTTGAATTTGAATTCAAGCTTTCATCTCCAGTTCATGCTTGCCGTAAACACATCCTCGTTTCACATAAGCATAACGATCGCGCTTCGTATTCCCCATTTTTGAACAGAATCTCTTCCCCAATTTCCTCATCCTCTGCCTACCACCAAATTTCCCCCTCAAATTCCACGCCACCAGTTCATCGTACATTCCAGATCCATCGTCATCATCATCCATTCCCTCTTCTTCGCCTATTCCTTCTTCTTCTTCTTCGTTATTTCGATCATCGTCTATTTCAACACGCATCCCGATAAAATTTGCAGCGTCGAGGACAACTCCGCCATCAGGGACCGGTTCGGTTTCGAATCCTTCGTTGGAACTCAACGATCTAGGCCGCGGAGGGGCCGTTAAAGTGTACCACGAAAGGAAACCGTTTTCGACGCTGTGCAGAGAGTCGGTATCGGAATCAGCATCGGACTGGTTGATAAATTCCCAGAAAGAAAGTTCATCGGCTTCATTTTCGTCGAGAAAAACGAGATCTTCCAATGAACCGGGGGATGCAGAAGGAGTAGCAGAAGTTGATTTTGCCATTTTTGAATATCGGACTTGATCTGAAGAACTGAAATTGAAAATGTAATGGGGAAGTTATGGAGAGGAGAAATCACTCTGTTTTATCACGTTTGGCTTTGCGCTCTTTGTGGAAAGTTACACGTTAGCGAATCATGTACCGTGAGATCTACCCCTGCTACACGTCTTTTTACCAATCAGATTCGTCCACGTGTACTCCTTTTTCAAGTTACCTTTACACCCCTACAATATCCTTAAATTACTCCAAAAACTTTTTGCTGTGAAATACTAATTGAAGGCAAATTTACAAACTAGACCCTTTCAGTTTCACACATCGTATTCGTAGAAAAAAAATAATTGACTTGCTCCAAGTTTTTCTTTTTTTGGTAAAAACACCTTTTTTTTTACTTAGAAATAACAGGGTAAATTTTAAAATACGTGTAGCAATTTTATCCCTTTTCAAAAAGGAATGTGAATTTTTTACTTCAAGCGAGATCCATAATTTCAAAGGTTAATAATAAAATGATAAAAAATATTGTTCTATTAAAAATAATGAAGTTATAAATGACATTTTAATAACATGACATTCTTAAAATTTACCATTTTAGAAAGTTTGGTAAAAATTGGAGAAGGGTTAAGAGGTCTTTTATTTTGTGATGAAGTTTATCATCTCAAGTTTTAAAGAATGTTATTCTTTATTTTTGTTTGGAATATTTACAATTATCTTTCTGAAATATTCTTATTCGGGTCTTAGTCACAGTTAAGATTCCTTGTCCTTCGCGATAAATGTATTTAGTGAATTTTAACTTTATTCTCCTGCAACTTGCTTAGTCTGCGTTTCCAGTAATATTATTCTTGTATTCTAAAGGAAGCATCTTTTTTCATTTGGGAAAATACTTTTATAATATTCTAGACATAAATTTTAGTAATGTTAACCAAGAAATGAAAAAAAAAAATAATTGAAAAAATTTGGTTAACTACTCTTCATTTCGTAATTGTAGTTTCATTAAGTATCTTCATAGGCCGAATGAAGATTAATGTGTCCGCTCTGCCATTGATATGGTTGCTTCAACTCAGAATTGGATGAAATTTGTCCGTGGATCAATTTAACTTCAAAAAGGGGATCAATTGTGAAAATTGGAGCATATCAATTCGGAAATGTTGAACCAACCCCACGAAGTGGTGTTGTTACCTATTCAAGATGCCATCCAATTCTACTGTTATGCAAATGCAACACTAATACAGTAATACTTGCAATGTCAAGATTGACAAAATTTCGTCAAAAATTGTCCAATATAATAGCCCAGGTAAGCATGCCAATTCGGAAAAATTACATGATTCGCTAATAAACCGTAAGTTGAGGGGCGGAATGCCCTGCTCAAGTGATAAAAAATTTACATCTTTCCATAATTTTGTAAACATAAACACACAGGCAAACAATACTAGATTATTAACATTATTTCAGCCAAAAACAACATAGCTTAGTACTTTATGGCCTCATGTGATAGGAGGATAACGAGCCAAACAGTGGGGTTCCCTGACCTAATATCTAAAATTAGACATAAAATGAAGACATGTGTCTAAACATGAACATGAGTAAGTTAATTATATATAACCAAGAAATATTACTGCCTGCCAACAAAGACGCCAAATGATAACAAATACGCAGCTTTACCAAATGCAGCGGGTACCTGCACACGCTAATATGTAAATCGTCCAGTCCAAGGATCGTCTAATTAACAAGAGCCCTCGACTTATCTTGTCTGTGAACAAGCTAAACAAGAATAGTGCAAGTCAAAATTCTCAAAAGGTATTTATTACATTCAAAATTATAAAAGGAAAGAGGACTAAGAGAGAGATTGAGGTAAGAAAGCCCAAAAGAAAGACAATGCAAACAAATTAACTGGCACGTAATCTCTTCTATAGCATCTCCCATCACAATCATCTTTTCTGGGTATGAGAACATAGCAAACCTGAAGCATCTGCCCCAACAACTGCAAGATCACAAACAGCGCAGAGTTTCCCTTCCTGAGCTGGCACAAATCTCGAACTACAGAACGGGCAAGAAACATCCTTTTGTCCCCTGTAAATCGGGACGTATGTTGCACCACATGTGACGAATGGGTTTCTGAAATCATAGTTCAGCTCAGAGGCATCTGTCATATTCCTCTCAGCAGCCTGCAATACTTGCCTCGCCATCTTGGCCTGGTTTTCAATGGTGGGGTTCGTCTCTAATAGCCGCCTGGCAAAGTTAGCTGCAGTTGCGAGATTCCTTGCCTTGTAACAAACAGTCATTGCATTCTGCAGAGCAAGCCTCAAATGAGGCATTTGAAGGTTGCAATGGGTGAAGTAGGCAGCTAGCTCCTGCTGCCGAATTGGATTATCTTTCATTTCCCTCCTCTTAAGTTCCATCTGTAAACCTAGAACATATTCTTTTACAATTATTATCAACTCCTTGACTTCATCAACCTCCCTCCTTGACTCAACAACGATTAGTGGAATTGTGTGAAGAATACTTGTAAAAAGACGAAGTGCCTCAGTGAATTTTCCTGCTGTGGTGGCTCGGTAACCAGCCTTGAGTTTGTCTTCCAACTGAGAGAAATTGAACACCAGTGCTGGAGGGCCTCTCACATTAGGGCTAGCTGACTCATTCCATCCTCGTTCGATAGCAAGAGATATCACTGGAGTTGATGAGGATGCACGTACATAGGTATGGCTACCAGCATGAAGATCAAGGAACATGGATCTTAATGGACCAAAGTTGCGAATTCCAAGTTGCCTGTTGAGTAATCGCATAGCAGTGTCGAAGCTGCCAGCTGCAGCATGTTCAGCAGCAAGTGATGATGAACCCTTGATCCAAATTTGGCTTACAGGCAGGCCAGGATTTGGAACAACAAATGCAGTGGAACGAGAAGCCTTTGGAGTGTCTGCCTCAGGGGGAAGCTCCAAGTCTTCAAGCTCCCATCCCCCACTCTCACTATTTTCTTCAGTAACTTCCCCATTCTCTGTATTTTCTGGCACATCCTCATTTTGTATGACATCAACAACATCAATAACATCCACATCAACCGTATCCCAAGCACTACGACCATTAATGTCATCTTCAGATGATTCATAATCAGCACCTCTAACCATATTGTCCAGTGGACCTTCAAATATGCCTTTCACGACACGCAAGAGCGGCCAATCTCCTCCACACAAGATAGGAGCTGGAGGCATCAGAAGGGCGGGTGTTTTACCCTCTGGCAATGATGGAACATCATCCCCTAACTCAGCAGCAAGTCGTTTAGCAGTATCCTCTAGCCCATGTACTTTGGCAGTTGTATATGCCAGAGGCAAATGGCCAGCATTCTCTAGGATCTTGACGCGCTCTTGGACATCTCCCAAGTACAAGGCATTGTGAAACTGGCCCATGACATCATTTTTAGCCTCAGCAATTTTTAGCATTTTGGAAAGCTTTTCCAAGTTTCCAGTTATGAGATAAAGGAACGATAGCCTCTCAAAATTTTTGGTCCTCTGGTAGGCATATTCAACAATGCCTGCATTTCCTTGGCGAAGAGCTTCCACCCCCAACCTATACCAGTGATCTTTCTCGTCAATTTCCTTTGCAGATGCAACAGCAATCTGAATGTTCCCACTCTCAAGGGCCAAATTGAATCGAGTCCTCTCGTCCTTCACAAAATGCAGAGCAACTTCAGGAAAACCCTTCTGTTGCAAGTAAGCAATCATTGCCTGTCCGCAGAGCTGGGAGTTCCTAATCATGTTCATAACATTGTCATATCTCTTCCTCAAAAGAGAGAGTTTAAAAATATATTCAGTAGCATCAATAACAATTGCTTTATTCTTTCCATCTCGATCCAAGCAAAAGATGGTATTTCCTAAAACCTTCGTAATGTATATTGGGACATCAAGAGTTCTGATTATGCCACTATCCCCATTAGGAAGGCAGTATTTTATATGATTCAAAGTAGTATAAATAAATACACCATTTTCATCCCAGGCTCCGCTCTTTACACGGATTGTCTCATGAAGAGTGCACTGGTGCACAAGCTTCTTACTAGCAATGATAATGGCATGTTTACTGAGCAATGCCACACTTTCCATCTCATTAGACCACACAACATATTTCACAAAAGGAGTTTGAAGATCCCCAAGAACAATCCTTTGCTGCAGATCAAATATGACTACTCTATCTTCGGCCCTGCAAAGTAAGTTTCCTGTCCCAGCATAGAATATAGCATCTGCAGCAATGGGAAGCCCACTCTTTTTAATTACCTCATTCTTCAAATTCTTGACCAAAACCTGGTTGCTGCTTTTGTCAAGCACTGCAAATCTATTCCTCGCAACAAATATAGCTGATCCCCCAGTACCCCTTTTTGCCTCCTGCACAGTATCACCTCTACCAGCACTGTCTTTAGGTATGATGTACAACTCATAAGATCCACCGTCAACATCAGAACAAATGAGAACAGCATTCTCTGTAGGACTATAAGAAAGAGTCCTTGGACTTTGATTCAGGCTGGTGGTACCAGGTCGGCGTATGGGAATAACTTGAGTATCTCGCTGAGTTGAAAACTCAAAGAACCGCAAAAAGCGATCTTTGGCATAAAACAAACTGTCACCACTCACTGCAAATGCTGGCCTTTCTCTTTCCAACTTAAAGACAATCATTCCACTATCGTGACCTGCAGCCAGGAGATTCATCTCAGGGTGGGATGAAAGGATCCAGAATCGGTCATGCTCACGACGGAAAGTTTGAACTCCAGTTCGTTTAGTTACATCCCACACGCGAATGCTTTTATCCTCAGAGTTTGAAACAATGATATCCTGTTTGGCATGGAACATAACACATGACACATTATTCGTATGTCCTCTCAAGGTATCCACTTCCCAAGCCTTTGTGTCTGATACAAAGAGAAAGAAAGAAAAATATCAGTTTGAAAAATTTAAGGAAGTTGCAGATGCCTTAATTTTTTAGCTTTCAAAAATCAATGTCGTTGGAATATGGGATCTTCCATTCAAACACAAAAGACAAGATTTTAACACCAATTTTAAACTTTCATGACAAGTTGAGAGTCAAGTAGAACACAAACCATGTGATTGTCAACTTACCGTTCATGCGCCATAATTTCACTTGACGGTCATCTGCTCCAGACACGATCAACGGAAGGGTGGGGTGGAATGAAGCCCAGTTCACTCCTCGGTCATGACCTTCCAAGACATACTTAACAACAGCATCCACTCCGCCAAAAAGATCTGTATTCATCTGACTTAACCGCAAAATGTCATCAGCAGGAGACACTGTTTTCTTTCTCAGAGCACCAATATCCCATACACGAACAGTCTGATCTAAAGAGGCAGAAACAACAAGGTCTTCTTTAGGATGGAAAGAGGCACACATGACATAATGATTGTGGCCCGTTAACACAGAAATGCAAGTACGTGATTGCCAATTCCAAATTCTGATGGTCTGATCATCACTGGCACTAACAATCCATGGATATTCATGATGGAATTGCACAGTACGGATGTAATCAAGATGTCCAAGAAGTGTAAACAAACACCTATGCATTTTGTAGTTCCAAACCTTAATCTTGTAATCATCACCTGTAGTTGGCATATACTTAAAAAAATTAAGGATATACCTATTCAAGTAGAACAGCAAATTCACACATTATCTCAATCTAAAAACCGCATCTGCATGTACCACCCAAGTAAATGAATATTCTTTTATATTACACCACGGCCATGAAAATGAACCAGCCTCAGATACAAATTGTAAGGAACTTGATATCCAGAGAGCAATGCAAAAGAAATCAGCCTAAGTGGCTATTCAGTAAACCATACAAAACAAGAAAAAAAGCAGGAGCTCAAATTGATGTGTAGCCATGCACATGAGTGTTGAGAAGATTAAAAGTTCCTAAATAATGTATAGGATCGGCTAAAAGGAAAAGTGAATTTTTTTTGTAAGTAAAAGAGACAATCATGATGTTTAAAACAAGATCTACATTTAACTCATATGCCACGTATACAACGAAAAATTGGTAACTAGATAGAAATTTCCTTTCGTTTATATGTTACTTATTAACCGGATCAAAGTCCCTCAACAGAACAAGCAGATTAATGTAAAATCACAATCAGACAAACACATACGGTAGTTGCTGTACAAAATCCTATGCATTGGCTATTGCAAGAATCTAACAGCTATTGATGATTTAATTATTGTGCATCTTGTTTCATTGTTGTCACAGGCAATAGGCACATGAGGCTCCAACGCTGGTGCCAGCAAGGCAGCGCAATTAATTAGGCAAGTCTGGGCTCACTAGGCGCTTTCAGATTAGATTTTAGTTTATTTTTCTTAGTTAGTATCTAATAACTATTAGAAGTCTAAACATCCACTTTACTATTAACCTTTACCTACCAGTTATTAATTCAGTTTTCATTTTATTGTTTACTTTAAAAAATAAGTTAACTTAATTAGTAAATGCCTATTTACGTATAAACTAATAATAATTACAACACCTATTAGGATTCTGGATGCCTAAATGATTTGGTTTTTGTGAGTACAACCGAACATTGATTTGACGATTTGAACAGCGGGAAATAATTGATCTAGTGATAGTTCTTTGAGGGATAAAGATGAAAGGAATGAATGGTTAATGGGTGAAATGAAAATGAACCTGTTTTTGGTGGTGGTTATGATTTGAATTGGGATGCAGTTGCTGAAGCCAGAGGTGCTGAAAAGAATACATATCATACTAGAGGGCTATCTAAAGGTAAAAGTATTAGCATGAATGTGGAAATAACGAATGTTGGACAAAAAGGAAAAGCATCACGATCTTGTAAAAGATGAACAATTTTCATTAATGATGAGGAATTGAGGATGGAGATGAAATTCAACAAGATTATATGCAAGATGAGGAGCAAATAGATGAAAAAACTGAGTGGTTCCAATGAAGATGAGGAATATGTTGATTTTGATGAAAAATTGATGATTGATGGGCTCATAGTTTTGATTCAATCTACGCTCTGCTAGCAGAGATATTTTCCAGCAAAACAATCCAAGTATATACGTCATTGTTTCAGAATGAAAAAAGGCACAAGGGCAAATGAATTGAAGAAATTGGCTTCTATAAGCTCCGACAAAATTTATATGTTTGCCTATGAAAAATCATTCCTTTAAAAGTTCCTAAAGTTTTTTCAAATGTAATTTCCTTTCTACTGTTCATGAAGCGTACGCATACTCAGTGAAGCAAAATTTTTATGTTCATATATTGTTTTCTGAGTAATGTTAGGTCTAGCTACATAGAGAGAAACATAATAATTCTTTTGAGCCTAGTAGTCAAAGGCGCGCCTCGGGCGCGCCTAGGCTAACAGGCGCAGCCTAGCGCCTCAAAATGAGGCGAAGCGCGCCATCATGGAAGGCACTGCCTAGGCATGCGCCTTTCTAATTGTAGTTGATAATCGCAAAATGATATGGATTTTTAATGGTTTAGGTTTTTATTTACCTTTTTTCATGCTTTATGGATTGTTACCAATGATGATATATGACTTTTATGTCATGGATTATTAGTTTTTTTATGTTTAATGTTCTGAAGTAGTCATATTATATAAATTTACTATACCTATAATTTTTTTTTGAAATTTATATAGTGCGCTTTTTTTGCGCTTTTTTAGCGCCTTGTGTCAACAAGAACTCAGAAACTGATGTTAAACACAAAGGATTACATCTTTACTGACTTGTTATCCTTGAAGAAGAATATACACATATTTATACAAATAGGGACTAGACAAAGGTAAGTGCTATTACCTAATCCCTCACTAACAGACATCTACCTAATTTCCTCACTAACAACATACCTAATTTAACACTCCCCCTCAAGCTGGAGCATGTATGCTCAAGCTTGAAACAAACACGATACAATAATTCAAATAAAACAGAAAATGAAACAGAATACAACGAAATACATTCAAATCAAACTTAACACAAACTGAAAATGACGTAGGTAATGCTTTGAGAAACCAACACAACAATCCACCAATCTATTGCAGCAACTGGATCTATACCGAGATCCCCAAATGCTGCATTCACCAGCAGACTTAGGATCTACAGTCCTCATCCCGGAGACTTCAAACGACAATCAAAACGGGAACTAGAATCCCAATCATTGCCAACAAGGGCTGCACATAGACGTGTTCTTCGAGGTATCCGGATTCCACAAGCTCATCCACAACTTTCCGAAATGTTAAAAGAACTAAAACTAATTGATAAACATAAACGATTATATTGTATTGACTTGATATTGATGAAGAATACACATATAAATACACAGGTTAGCTTATACAAATATCAATGCCCTTACCTAACCTTATCTAATTCTACACTAACAGACATACACCTAAATATACCTAATTAAGCATTAGGATATTGTAACAAAAACAAGGGTCGGTTTGGGAAAGAATAGGATACGGAACAATCAGAGATCAGGAACAACAGTATGTACTGTGGAATTCCACACTCAGCAACAAGGGTGAAATGGAAACCGAATAACAAATTTTCAATTTTACAAAACAACGGACCGTACTGGTCAATTTCACACTCAGCAAAAACTATTCAAACCGGAAAATAAATGTGATAGGGCTGCCGGAAATGAAGAGACGACGGCAGTGGGCAAGTTTCGTCGGAAAAATGTTGCCGGAGATGGTCACACGCGCCGGTGCGTGGGATGTCGTCAGAAAGTGGCGGAGACGCGTGTATCTCACGTGCTGCCGAAACGATGATCGTTTTTCGGTGAGATGGCCGGAAATGAGTAGGTGTTTCGTTTTGTAAGGGTGGTGAGAGAAAATAGTGGCCAAAAATGGGTGCTCTTAAGGGCAAAAGGCGTCACCGAAAACAGAGGAAAGAACAGAACAGTAGCAGAAGCAGGAGAAAGAACAACTCAGAGATCGGGCTCTGGTACCATGAAGAGAAACATAATATACTCTCTTAATTGATAATACAATTACATACATATATATATATATATATATATATATATATATATATATACATATATCTCACTGAAATCAAGCAGTAAGTTATGGAGTGATTTAAGGACCTAACAATAAACAACTAACACCTAACAATTACTGCTAACTACCCATTACATCTAACATACACAAAGCACAAAACAGCGCTCGCTTCGGAAATAGAAGTGCACTATTATAAATTCATTCAAAATATTATATATGTTTAGAAAACTTATAAAATATAGCTACTTAACTAATAAATATTAATAATATTACATGTCATTATAGTCCACAACAAACAAGTCATTAAAATCTAACCCTAGGCATTTCTTTTTCAAAGCGCGCGGTTTTTTACTTTTGGTGCACCCAACGCTCTGTGTTGAAGAGAATCGCATAGAGTGTGCTTCCGTGCGCTTTTGACAACTATGGTCTACATTATATAACTTATTGATGAATGCCAAATTGCTATGGAGAATGTTCTTCCATTTCATATTTCATGTCCATAGGCACGCTATCAACATTACATATTGAATATTGGTATAAAATATTTCGATTAATTTTATATTTCGGGGATATCTAATGGAGAATTATTAGGGTCAGGTTTAGGAATTTTCGGGTATGGATATGTATACCCATTGAGGTTTAGGAAT
>CAOJBI010618562.1:0-11056 GCA_948277035.1 Euphorbia corollata
TCTACTTTATTTTTTCTTAAATTTCTTACACATATGATATATACATAAAATTGTACAACGTTTAAAATAAATATTGTGCTTCTATTTTCATTGATATCACTTCTAAAATAAATTATCATAATTTCTCATTTTAACAAGTTGTTTTGGATTATATATCTTACATATGTTGATTTTTAATTTGAAAAATATAAGTATTTACAAAAAAAAATAGTCAATAATTTAACTATGTCAATAAGGCTTGTAAGTTCATGAACTCAAGTCGAGCCTGTCACACACTTAAACCGAGCTGAAATTTTCCAAGCTTGACGAGCTTCAATCCGAGCCGAACTCAATCATTTTTATTTTCAAGTTGAATCGAGTTTAAATAGATACGTATCATTGTGAAAATAATTATGTGATAAGTTAATAAGCAAACAAAAAGGAACATAAATTTAGATATATGCTGATACTGTGAAAAAAAAGTCACAAAAAAAAAACTACATAATTATTGATCATTATAATATTCTATCTTCCAAAACTTATATATTTTGATGATATAGATAAGGTAAACTTCAAAAATATGTCATCTGATTTGGTTGTTTTGCGAAAAGGTTTTTGTAAAATTTTTTTTACAAAGAGATGCTTGTGATTTCAAAAGGAGGACTTTCAATTTTTAATTACGTCATAGAATTGTCCATTTTGAACTGAAATTTTTTACAGCTTAATTAATAAAATTACAATATATTTAGTAATAAATTTTAGAATTTTCAGAAAAATACAAATATATTTTTCTAATTTAAATATGATGGTAAATTTAAAAAAATCATAATAAAATAAAGAATTTCTGAAAATTATTTAAAATTTGATATATAATTCTTATATAATATGATTAAATTACATGATTGTTGAATTAATTGAAATATCTTATATGACACTATTATTTCTAATAAAAAAATATTTTTTTTTTATTTTTATCAACTTTTAGAATTACAAGTATCCATTTATAAAAGTTATTACAAATTTATCCTAAAAAAATCAAATAATTAGTCATTGTTCAGATTAATAGTCAATGTATAATGTAAGCTTTAATTCAACAAACTCAATCAAGCATCAAACGTCTAAAAACCGAACAGCATTATTTTTTTTGAGGGAAAAAGATAGTAGATTAAAAGCAAAGCCGATGGGCAACACAATGAGGCGGTGCGGATAACCAAACCCCCGTTACCTCATCAAAATAAACACTTCGAGCAATATCATGGGCTAGATCGTTTGCCGATCTATGAATAAAACTAAAACCACAAGAAGAAAAAGATGTAACCAATGTTTTACAATCCAATACAATAGAGTCAAAATAGGATAAACCTGGATCATCATCCAACAAAGCATTGTAGAGCATCAAGTTATCAGTTTCAAAAATGACTTGGAGAAGACCCAATGACTTGAGCCAAGATAATGCTTCCCGAAAGGAGAGCGCTTCAGCTTCAGCTATGGAAAGATGGGGTGGTAGCCAATCCGATTTAGCACAAACGAACTTACCCCCCGCATTCCGAACAACTAAACCATAACAGATCGACTCCCCGTTTCGAAAGATAGCAACATCGGAATTGCACTTAAGAAAAGGGATATGAGGTGGCTCCCAAACCTGAGCACTAACCTGATTTGGGACATTAAAATGTCTAACTTGCATTTGCGTTTGCGCCTGGAAAATATGCCTTTGAATCGGCAGCGCCTGGGCATGATTGGAGGCGCGCCTTTGCTGAGTTTGAATGCAAACAGCCTGGTTAGCTGCGAAATGACGTTCTTGTCACCCTTCACCGGTCACATGCCCAGTTGTCAAAGCCGCCGACCATTGCGAGAGGGACACCACTACCATTCTAAAGACCGACTTGGGCTGCAGGTGGATTTGTTTCCAAATAAGCTTGTTCCTGGCGGTCCAAATAGCCCACATGAGATAACAAACAAATTGCAGAAAATGTAGAGGTTTAACATTCAACCAATCCCCAATTATTAATTCAAAAGAGACATTCATAGGCATTGAAAAAGTAGGATAAAAAAAACCAAACATTCCTAGCAAATTGGCAATGAAAGAAAACATGACACACCGATTCATCCTCCAACCCGCAGGTAGGACAAGTAACGCAATCCACCACCCTGCGTTGTAAAAGATTAAGACGAATCAGAAGTGCATTTATAATACATCTCCAAACAAAGTTGCTGATTTTCAACGGTACTTTAAGCTGCCATAATTTATTCCACAGGAATTGATGGATAGGCAAATGATTAGAATGAGCCATAGAGAGACATCGGTAGGCCAATTTTACCGAGAAGTTTCCATTCGCTTCATGAGGCCACACCGGGTTATCAACACAAGGATAGATAGGTAGCGGGGTGTTGAGGATGGCATTTACTTCCGGTAAGTCAAAAAGCGCAAAGATAAGATTAGAATTCCACTCATCCTCTGAAATTAAGAAGTTAACATACTTATTAGTAAGATCAGCCACATTTCTTCCAATTACTAACGTTCTCTCCTTCATCCTAACCCACACATCGGACGTGAGCTTAACTCTAGATCCATCACCTATTCTCCATCAAACATTATCTCGAATTAAAGGAAGAGCCGAGTGAATACTTCTCCAAATATAACTCGGAGAAGAAGTTAAGACGGCATTAAGGACCGAGTCTTCTTGAAAGTACCTAGACCCAACAGCTTAAATTTGGATAAATTGAAGTATAGAATTGACTCTTCAGCAATAACGCGAAAAAAAACTGTACTGCAAATATTAATATTTCTATTCCATAAAAAAATATTAATTTTTATGAAACAATATTTTAATAATAAAATTATAACAAAATTAATTCAGCTATCTCAATTTGAACTTATATACATAGACATTAACCATCGGTTCAACTGAGCTTGGCGAATGGTTAGGATTTTGAGACTCTCTTGCATTCCCTTTTTCTACCATCTCTCCCCATCGCCTGTTTCCATCGTCCGTTTTCATCGCCTTATCAGGTTAACTTTTATTCTCTCTTGTTTTATTTCTCGTCAATTTTACAAACTCTGCTCCTCTTTTGTATGTTTCAGCAATTCAATTTTGAATCTTATGCTTCCTGTTTGTGTCGGATCTCATCTCTTTGCCTGATCTCGTGGCGGAGGGCCGCCTGTAACAACCCTTTCTGGGTGGATTTTGGTGGCTAGGGGTTCGACGGCTCGCCCGTTCATCCCTACTTTCGCCTTTGGGTTCTATGTTAAATATTGTTTAGATTATCTGAAATTTTGTGCGTTTTGGGTTGGGTTTTTTTTCTTTCTACCAGTGGAGATGAAGGGGAGTTGAAATCGGCGAATTGTTGACATAAGGTTGTAGCTTTTCAATGTTACTTGACTCTAATGTCTACTTTTGACTTATTCTGGTGTGATTTCTGTCAAAAATTATTATAGTTTTTTTTTTTATAGAATTTGCCCTTTCCGATCTCAATTTGACTGTCATCTGGTTTGATCTGGTTTTCTGCTTACCTGTTTGCTTCTAGATATTCATTTTTTGTTCAAATTTTAACATTTTTCCGCTGAGAACTGATGATAAGGATCCAGTCTTGTCATCAGAAATTCTGGTTGCTTTTGTTTCGATGTTTTAAAATTATCTGGGTTTGCTTTTACTTTTTGTTTGTTTCAATTCGAAATCAATTAAAATAATATTTTTTCAATTGCTAAAAATGATTACTTTGGCTATGCACGTCTGGATAAACAGAGTAAATATTTTGCCGGTTTCAATTGTGATATTCTTTTGTAAATCAAACATGACGTAAAGTAATGCTCAGTTGTTCATGGTCTGATTAGATCAAGTGGATTGTTTCAGCCCTTTGCTCATGATTTTTTTGTTTCCTTATGTGTTTTTGGGTCCTTAATATTCATGATCAAATGTCTAATTACGTGGAGTATCCAGTATTCATAGTTCCATGGTGCCAATTCATTGTAAAATCAAGAATTTCCGTTCCTTATATTTATATCTTCCCCTGTCTATCTTCATTTTGGTTACTACCCTGTAAGAGAAGAGTTAAGGATTGATGCAATCATAAACTGATTTTGCTTTCAGTACTGACTTTCATGTTTGTCATTTGTTAGGTTCTTGTTTCCTCTGATTGGAAAAACTTGCATTGCAAAATTTCCGCTCGGAACTCTGTTTCTTTGTGTGATGTGCCCCCTTGGTTCAACCCCTGAGACATGGTATTGCAGAAGAGATTAGACTACGGATTCAATGGCTACCAGGTGCCTCCTACACCCCGAGCTACCCGGTCAGCCAGGGTAATGCATCATGCTTTTTGTTCTTATGAAGCTTCTTCTAGTTTTGTTGACTCTGATTTGCATTTACCAATATTGTGTAATATAGAAGAGGAGCACTTTTAAGAAGAAATTTGAACAGAATCAAATGTGTGCTTTTGACTTATTGGCCATTGTAGCTGGAAATTTGTTGCTCGAGAAAGATAGCCTTCCCAGATATAGTAACACACTAGGAGGGAAAGGTCATTGTTTGATTGCCAGCAATACAGTAAAATGTGAAGGGCAGGGTGAAGAAAACAATGTCGAAGTCCAAGCCCAGGATCAAGGAACCCTTGCTCCGAGCTTTGTTGTTTCTGAGCTAGTTCCACACGGTGATGAGAAGTATTGTTCAAAAGAGCCTTCATATTCACTAAATAATCCCAATATTGGAATAGCTTCTGCAGTAGCAACTTCTGAGCCTGTTGATAGGTTTGATACTGAGAAGTTGGTAAATGACAATAACAAAAAGGGAAATGGAGCTTCTGCTAGCATGGAGTTTGGTCAATGTAAACTAGACGTTGAAACTATTAATATAGTGACTGATGATTCCCTAAAACCTGGCAAGTTACCAAATAGCTCTGTGGCTGACATGAGCAGTTCTGACGATGCAGTAGTTTGGGATGGAAAACCTCCTGCACATATCAGTTCAAACAGCAGTACCGAAGCGCCTGTATGTGGGAACCACAAGTTCCATAGCTATCCCCCTAGTTGGGATGATGTAAATATAGATAGTAGAGATGATGACGAAAACTGTTTTGGATGTACTCGCCTTAGAACAACAACAAGGTTCTTTAGGCCAGCTCCGCGCATCGGAGACCGAAGAATAAGGAAGATTTTGGCTTCTAAATACTGGAATGTAGCTCCAAGAATGAATGGTATGACACTCTCTAACGCTGCTAATTGGTTATTTTGCGATTTATAGTTTTATAATTCTTGTTAGTGATGTAATATGTCATGATATTGATTTGAACTATTTGTAAAATGGAATTTCGCGCAGCCGTTGAATGGAAACCTCACTATAACAAGAGGAAGACCTATTACAACTATCAGAGATCTGAAAAGTTATATCCATTCAAAAAAAGGAAGCACTTCGGTTTTTGTTCAATACCAAACCCAGAAAGAAGAATTAGGTGTGGGCTTGCTCGCAATTCACCTCAGAAAGGCAGCTCTGGTGATGTTGCTGGATCCAGTTCGATCATGAATGGAGGTTATCCTCTAATTTTGCACTATGTTGTTTTTGTAAGTATGCTTGAATTTACCGCTATCAATACTGAGCTGTAGTTATATGTTGTGAAGGGAATGAGGCCTCGTCATCTGTTGCAGATCAAAAAAATTCATTCCAATCTAGGGACTCTCACGGTATGAGAACCTTTGATGGAGTGATTCATATGTAATACTCTTTTGACTTGATTGGTGTCTGAAATTCAAAGGGGTTCTCACTCGAAGGTGTATTTCCTTTGACTCAGTGAAACTTAGGATAAAGTCATTCACGGTTCCAGAGCTATTTATTGAGGTTCCAGAAAGTGCAACTGTTGGTATATTGAAGGTACATGTTTGTGTGTGTTAAAATGATAAAGTGGGTGAATGAATATATTTGCAACTTCATAGGTGTGCCTCTCCCGTTCTTTTGCCCATCTTGTTTATACCATGTAAAGATTTACATAGTATATTGTGTATTTTGCTTGTTTTTGTACGGATCTATTTAGTCTAGCATTTTCTAATTGTTAATGTCATATATGTTTTTTTGTTAGATTGGACATTTGATCTTGTAATGTGTGTCTGATAAGTATTAACTGTTGAACAGAGGACAATAATGGATGCTGTGACTACTTTACTTGGGAGTGGGTTGCATGTTGATGTACTGGTTCAGGGAAAGAAGGTTCGGGATGATAATAAAACTCTACTGCAGACGGGGATTTCTCAGCATAATCAGGTGGATGCATTGGGATTCAGCCTGGAGCCCAATTCATCTGAAAATCGCTCCTCTCTGTGCCCTGGAGATTCACCCTTTCTGCTTTCTCATGACACTCTGCAGCCCTTGGCCAGGTTTTGAGATACTATTATCTGTCAAGAGTTTGACTTCGTCTCTTATACTTGTTCACAAAATTTTTGAATCACTTATGGTTTTGTTATTTTTCCTCGTACCCTTTTCCAAGTTTGCAAGGAATTGGGACTTTCTGTCTTTCTCCAGGTCTTAGAAGCAGCAATTGACAGACTGAAACTTTAGATGATTATCTGGATTTTGAAAGTTGAGTATTAAGAAACCAAGTGTTCTTCTCTGATGATTTATTGCTGTTCTTTGTACTAGGTATCCACCTGGTCATGGCCCGATACATCAGACTGCTTGTGCTGCTTCTCCCAATGCAGAGGTGGCAAATTTTGGGAAGTTTGTTGAAAGCGACCATGACTCAGCTCCCTCTCCTACTGATGTCTCTATTGACGAGAGAACAACTGATTCAAAAGCTCTTGTTCCTTTACAAGAAATGAATGTGGAGGCACTGGCTGTTCAGAAATCAAAGGGCTCTGAGATTGCTCAGCGCCGAATTCGTCGACCTTTCTCTGTTGCTGAAGTTGAAGCACTGGTGCAAGCAGTTGAAAAGCTTGGAACTGGAAGGTATATTTATTGTCTTATGAGACTGTACACCTAAATAAACTATGAAAAAGACCATTTGGGGGGAAATTATGAATGACCTGGAAGTGTTACACTGCAGTTCTACATGTGAAAATTTAGATGCAATGTAATGTTTTATTGTAATCTTTCAATCCATAGATGGCGTGATGTCAAACTGCGAGCTTTCGAGAATGCAAAGCACAGGACTTATGTGGATTTGAAGGTAACATGACTGAGTTTTCAGTATTTCAGCTCGTATAATATATATTGGTTTTTGTAAAAATGTGTTTTCGATTTTTCAGTGTCCATATATGTTTTGAACTTGATGTTTTTAGATTTATAAATTGTCTGACCTTGGTGTCCAGGGTTCACATTGGCCATTGAGAAATGCAGGTAGTTAGTTTAAGATTTTGAACAAATAGTCGCCTCTGAATGATTAGAAAGACAAGGATACTTTTCTGGTCAAATTAGCTTTATATGTAGAATAACAAAAGCTCCCTATCTCTTCAATTGTAATGACGCATGATGTCACTTGGGTACTTTTAGCATTTTTCTAAATTTCTTAATGCCCACTATCCCAAGTTGGATTTGCCTGTACAACTTTGCCGAATCCTGCCAAAAAGCAAAAGGTAAAGATGCCACCTTTGGATTTTGTTGATAAATCTTATTTGAGGTGTACGTGATGTTTTGCTAATCTTGATGAATATATTCTTGTTTGCTTAGGGGTGTCGAAAATTGACAGTTTGTAGTGTATTGGGTTGTGCAGGACAAATGGAAAACTCTAGTGCATACTGCAAGAATATCCCCTCAACAAAGGAGGGGAGAGCCTGTCCCTCAAGAGTTGTTGGACAGAGTCCTGACTGCTCATGCTTACTGGTCCCAACAGCTGGCCAAGCAACAGCTCAAGCAGCAGCATCAGCACTATGAACTCTGTAAAGGCTAATTTATGTTTATTGTGCTTCCTGTAATCTGTAAAAAAATGTTGATTGACTAGGGAGAATAGCTAATATTGATTTGTAATATTGTAGCTGTTGTGGCCATTTGGTTCTTCTTGCTCGGAGAGGTTTGGCACTTGTAAATGCTGATTTTAAATAAGAGCTTTGTTTTCATTGTACAATATTCTCCTTTCCTTGGTTTTCTTATTATTAGTTCAAGTTTTGGGGAAGATTTTTGCTTTGCTTGAACTAGTATATTTTCTCTGTTTGGAATTTGGATTCGATATAAATCTATGGTTTTTAGTTTTCAAGAAAATTGTGTTCATTTATTAGTATTAATTAATTTTCAGGTACATGTTCATTGGTAGCAGTAATGTTCCTGAAAAAATTCATAGATTAATCTTATTGAACCAAACCACGATTATATGAAACAAAACACAAAGGAGACATAACGTGCGCAAGAAACCGGTGAATTGGAAATGGATATACAGAGATAAAAATTCATATTTAACTTTTTGTAGTGCTGCACCTTGCTTTAGTTAAAAATTTATTTGGAGCTAACCATTAAGATATATGTGGAATTGTCTGGGGCAGGATATTATCGATCTTGTCTAACCCAGACTTCAAACTACTTACAAACTTGCAGTGACATCTTGAATGGGGTTCTTCGGTTCTTCCTTCATTAAACAACACTTTTTCCTTTTTTGTTCCCGAAAATTTAGGGACTTTCAAAACTGTTGCAGGATTATTGAGATTTGCAATGAGCATACAGCATTGTGTAAATATGCAAGGATCATACTGAAACGGTAAGAAAATCCTGTGATCAAAATAAAATCAGCATCAACAAACAAGCAATCAGACAAGTAAATTCAATGCATATTCATAAAAAGAATAAGATTTGGGAAATTTGAATTATCAAAGATAAGCTGAATCCTATTCAGTCATTCAGCTACAATCCCAAATTTGATAACAGTCTCCTCTACCAATGCCTTGATGAATAAATTAAAAAGAACAAAATATTTAGCAACAATTTTGCCAATAAATTGCTAAGTTCTTTTATGCTTGTTCTTGATGGTGACCCCAAGCTCAGAAGCGACAATGACAGAAGTAGCCATGTCAAGAAACATGCCATGCTCAACAACACCAGCAAGCCTCAAAATAGAATCACTTGCAGAATTCAAATCCCCAATATCCCTCATGAAATATAGATCAACAATAAAATTCCCATTATCGGTAACAAATGGCTCATTTGAGCCACCACCACCCCTAGTCCTCAACTTAGTCATACAGCCTGCATAATCAAACAATTGCTGCAATCTGTGTGCGGTAAATTTCCAACAAAAAGGAACAATCTCAACAGGCATAGCTAACCCACTACCCCCAATATAATTCACCAATTTAGATTCATCAACAATAACAACGAACTTTTTACAAGCCCCTTCTATCAGTTTCTCCCTCAACAAAGATCCACCCCTACCTTTAACTAAATTAAGGTTAGGATCAACCTCGTCTGCACCATCAATTGCAAGATCGATAACTGGATACGAATCTAGGTCAGACAATGGAATGCCAGCAGATAAAGCCTGTTCATGAGTCATTGTTGAAGTGGGAATACCTATTATGTTCTTCAGCTTTCCTTGCCGCAGAAGCTCGCCGATTCTTTCAACCGCATGCTTGGCGGTAGACCCCGTTCCTAGGCCGATAACCATGCCGGATTCAACGTATTCCACAGCTTTATAGGCGGCGATTTTCTTTAGCTCGTCTTGGGTTAGGATTGGTGGGGATGGAGGAGATATTTCAGTTTCAATTGAATCGGAGGTGATGAAATTAAAATGAGGATAATGAATAGCCATTTTTTTTCCGAGAGTAGCGAATTCTGGGAAAATGCAAATCAAAACCTAATCAGATTGTGAAAAATGGTGGATGGCGGCTGGAGATGCAGATGATAAATTGAGTTGTTTATAAAGGAGAGAAAAGGAGGGAAGAGATTTGACGATGAAATAAGCGTGTGAAATTAATTAAATTAACGAAGATTCCTCCTAATATCTTATCTTGTTTATTAGTTTTGGTTTATTGTTTGCTGATACAAAATTATTACTTGCATTTTTTATTTAAAACAGAATGCTCTGAATATTACAGGGCGTAAGTTGCCCCAAACTAACCAAACAAAATCAATAATTTTTTGGTTTTTGTAGAATTTGTTGTCCCCAAATTTTAAGCATATTTCGTGTTAATTTCAAAAATTAAATTCTACTTACATATTGCATATGGAATAATAAAACAAAATAGCATATGACGAAAACGTGAAAAATCAACGTGATTAAGTGATCAGATTACTCTTACAACGGTAGAAGTTATAATAAAAATATGAAATAAGTGTATCGTTATAGTTTTGGAGGAGATGCATGAATCATGACTACTAATGGTATTAGTTTTCTTAACTTGAATGAAAAAAAAACAATTAAACAACTAATTGTGCAAAGATTCGTTTCACAACCTCAAAATACGAAGCAATCAAAGTCCCCCAAAACGTTTTGATTAATAAGTTGATAAAAATGGTGTGACTAAATTAATCAAGTGGATCATTCAACGCAGACTTATCAGTCAAATTCACTAGTTCCAAATTTAAGATTACAAAAATAAAGACTTCAACTTTTCAAAATAGCTATTCAATAATTGAAAATTCAAACCCATTTTATAAAGCACAAATACATCATCATCCTCTTAACTTGGATTCAATAGTTTCATGTCACCTATAATTTTTAAAGATCTAGATACCTCTCTTAACTTGGTAAAAATGCATCAGTTTACCCTCTCAATGACATGTGTCAACTTCTGATTGGACATAGAAAAATCAGAAAATGACATCTTTCAAAATTCAAAGGAACCATATTTTGACACGTAACGTTGAAGAGGCTAGATGATTCGCTTTTACCAAGTTGAGGGGGGCATCTGGACCTTTTAAAAATTGAAAGTGACATCAGATTATTGGAACCAAATTGAAGGGGTATTGATATATTTCGCCTTATATAAATTATAAGGAGAGTTCGGTAAAAAAAACCTATGCTTGCATGAACATATTTTTTTAATCACCAACAAATGACTTAATTCTCTTCAATAATGAAAATTAATTAGCAATATTATTATAATATCAAATTTTGTAATTATAAGCCTCGTATCATTGGCTCATTTTCTTATTATGATTGTTCCTCCTAC
>CAOJBI010618634.1:0-12184 GCA_948277035.1 Euphorbia corollata
GTGACAGGCCGCTTAAAAGTATAGTCAACCTGAAACGGAGCAATTAGCATTCCTATAAAAATAACCCTAACATTAACTTCTTTATTTACGTCTTACTATATTTGTAAAGAAAAGAATATATATAGATGACCCTAGAATATCACCCAATTTGGATTCACTTCCTAATAGAAGATTAAGCCAAAAGGGAAACTTATTGAAATGTGTCATGTGCTATTAATTGTAAGAAAATGAAAGTCTTTCCCATCATTTTTCCATATTCTCTAAAGATATCGTGGCAGAGTATCTCTCTCTTTCTCTTATTGGACTGTTAACCTGGTTAAGATTCTAAAATAGTTGTTGTTTATGTGCAAATTAAGACAAGTTTTCTGCCAATGAATTTCAATTTGCTGACCAACGAGTTTGACAAAGATGAACATAGTGTTATATTGAACCAAACAAAACTGGCCAACAGACCCTGGCTTTGGAACAACTCCCTCTTCTTTTCTTGGTTCACATATGATGACATTTTGCAGAGGTTATAGTCCAATTTTAACCCTCAGTATCTTCTTTTTCAAATAATTTCTATTTTGTTTTTAATGACTCTAGTAAAATTAATGCAGTGTATCCTTATATTTTAGCCTACATTTGTGGTTTTATGATGGCAACTATTACCCACAAGAGGTGAAAAAAAAAACAGGTATAAATAATAGGAAATTGTGGAAGACAGAAAAGATTTTAAAACATGTGACATTCAAACCTACAAAACACAGTAGGAAAAAATATGAGCCAAACTCAACCTAAGAAAGAGGCATTTTTATGCATTTCCCAAATTTGAACTATAATAAATTCAACTAAATTTCCAAACTAGGTAATCACTCGATGTAAACTACCATCCCATATCATATCCTAGATATATTGTAAACATTGACAAACCATGAAATCTACAAACTATAAGACATGTTATTCACAAAAATAAAATGAAGAAACATAAGGAATACAAGATAAAAACACCAACCAATTAATCCTCATTAAATTAAAGTCATCAAGCATGGGTATTCAACCATACAAATCGAACCAGTTTGTCTCAATGACAGAAATCTACACACTCGGACCAATCAAATATTTCACAATGCACAAGCTAAAGCCCATTTTGACTTAATGCAAATGATGTTCAGACATAAATATTTCATGTAACCATGAAAATATATATAATTTTTTAAAAAATAATAGAACCAGAAACCAAATCAAGACTCACTCAGATTCTTCTTCTCCATGCTACAAGCAAGTAGGTAGGGTAAGTCCATGGCAAACAAATGCTAAGACAACGTAGACGAGAATTAGGAGAAGGATAATCAAAGCAATCCTGAAAGACACAAATCATTCACTCAATTAGAAAACTCATTAATAACTTTGGGAATTGTCAAGTTTTAGTTTTAGATAACATACGTAAGCTTGACGTTTCTCCACCAGACAGTGTTTCTGAAACGGCGAGCTTGCTTTCTGAAACGGAAGGTGTTCCCTTGCATATTTGCAGTTTTATCCACCAGCAATTCCAACCGATCACCTCTCTCTAAAACTTTGTCTATATTCTCAATCATGACATTCCGCACCTGCGAAAAAACAACAATCAACAAATTGCAAACAAGATGTGAAGTGTGAACTGTATGCAGATCATATAAAGAACAAGGATATATGTTTTCAGTTTGAAAGGCAAGTGAATAAACATCAGCTTATCTCATATGCATTGAGGTACCTAACTGAAGTGCTAATCCAGAACCAAAGAAAGGTTCCACTAAATGAATGATTATTTTCAAATAATCATAATTCTTTGACAAAGGAAACATGGGATTGGAATCACATATCATGATGCTTATCACTTATAAATACACGTTATGAAGGGAATCCAGTTTTACCTGACTCATTTCTCCTTTTAGTCTATTGATCCTGTCTGCATTTGGATCACTAGAGAAGTATTCCATTTGCTGGCTCAGAACCCTTGAAAATTCGTCATTCATGGCATAAGCTTGGGCTGAATGAACTGCGCGGCCATAAGTTCTCACAAATCTCTGGTGGATCTCTTCTAAGAATGCAAAAGGAATTCTTCCTGCGTAGGGAATCAAGAACATGGTAAAATAGATAATAGATCAGCCATTGATAATGCAAAATTCCATAGGTCTCTCTCTCTCTCCCCTGATCATTTATGTAATGGAGAATGCATTGATGATTGCATATACAACTAAGAATACCAAACTTTCGTTAGTTCACATTTACTACTTCACCAACCGACTATGTGAAACAAAGTGAGTAGAGACTGACTCTGAAGTAAACAAGGCTTTCATCCAAATAACAGTTGGGGTCCTAAAATTTAAGCCAAATGCATACGGAGCCCCCTTAAGTTGGCCCAAAACGCCCTCCGCCACCCCCAAGTTTCAAACCTGACACTTTGCCCCCCAATGTTGGCAAAACTGATACAGTTTGCCCCTTCAATGCCACGTGTCAGTTTCTGATTGGTTTGACTTTTCAAATTTTTTGGAAAAAGTCAAACCAGTCAGAAACTGACACGTGGCATTGGGGGGGGGGGGGGGGCAAAGTGTCACAATTGAAAGTTTGGGGTGGCGAAGGGCTCTTCGTGCCAAGTTCAAGGGGCTCCGTATGCATTTGGCCAAAAATTTACATCAAAAGATTTAATCTGACCATTAAGTAACAGCTCATCACCCTGAAAAAAACAAAAACACCCCAATGACTCCTCCCAATCCCAAATGATCTCCCAACATTGAGTAAAGATACCATATCTTAAGCCAAATACATATACACATTAGGTGGAGCTAAAAGGCATTTTTTTTTTCCACTAAAGACTTGGTGTGAATTGTGATGAAAAAGTAAAACGGAGTGATAAGGTTTAGACGGTCCCTATGATGGGTAGTCAAATTCAACGTAGTCCAATGTAAGCATCAAGAAACAATTTAGTCCAAAATTTGCCATGTTTTATAAAATCAATCCAAAAGTGACATGCGTAGACATATGATTGATGGTTGTTTGACACATGTCAATTAATAATGCTAACAAAGTTTCATATTGGACTTATTTACCAAAAATACCAGGTTGAAGGACCATACAGTAATCTGAAATTCATTTTGAGCAAACTGACCTAGTCATGCAAGTGTAATACTAAACTTATCCTCTATGCTAATTTAGTCATCTGAACATGTGGTTTTCCCCTCCCCCCACCAACACCACACCTGAAATAAGTTTTGCAAGATTCTGATACTAAACACTCTGTACAAGAAAAAAAGTCAGGAAAGACCAAGAACTATCATAATCAATACAGGAATTGTAACATAAATTCCATAATCGCAACCAGCAATATGGAAACTAGTGACTCCACAATAAGATACAAAGAAAGCTATACACCTTGATCTTGATAAAAAGATACTATCAGCTACATACAAAAGCATGATATTAATAGAAACCAGAAGAAAAGAAGAAAGCTTAACAATAACAGTCATATTAAAGTTATAAATTGATCAATTAACTAGACAGTCCTAATCAGACCTGGTTTCAAAGCCTAAGTAAAGTCAAAGGGTCAGCAATAGATCTTAAACTCCAGAAACTTCTACCGTTAATTCTTTAAGACACGTCCAACCTAGATATAACAGAACGAAACAACAGAGACAATAATAAGAGGAATCAAAACAGTAACAAACACAATTCAGAAACAAAGAAGGAAATCGATTCTCAATCTAATCAACTCAATTCTCAATCCAGTAACGAAAAATACGATTCAATTAAAAATAAATCGTACAAAGGACAGAAAGAGATCTTACTTCCCGCGGTATCGTCAGCCATACAAAGAACAGTGAGACCATCGGTGCGCTTGACATGAAATATATACCGATCTTGCGAATAAGAGACATGACTATCATTATTTCCCGGAATCTTCTCCAAAATCTGCCGGGCAATCGCGCTGGCATTGGTGGCCGTCGCAGAAAACTCCGCTAGCACGACCGATCCCCTGGCCACCAGCGAGTAAAGGATCGCCATATCTCCGGCTCTGAGACAACGGATCTATCAATAATCAATGGATTAAAGTGAAAGATCAGGCTCTTGGGAAGAAATCTTCGATTTCCCGCGGTGGGGAAACGAATTGAATGATAGGCTTAGCTTTTGGGGAATGGCCAATGGGAAAGTGTTTTGTGTAAACTAACAAACACATACATACGGTTTTTAACTGTATTTTAACTTTTTCTTACTATTTATATCTTTTTTTTATAATAAACCGACTTATTTAAAATATTATATCTTGTTTGTTGATAAAATCCTAATCTAATTACTTTTTCTAATATATTTTCTCAATCAACCTTAAATATTTTTTTTTTTATTTTTATGAATGATTTTTATTAGTGATTGAAGTCTTGACCTAGTGGTTAAGACGGAAGCTGTGGACTCTAAAGATCTCAGGTTCGAATCATATCCGGGGTGGGTTGAGGATTTTTCTTTCCATTTAATGTAAGCCCAAATGAGTCAAATTTATAAAAAAAAATGATTTTTATTATTTTTGAAGATAAATTTTTTTATTAAACTATGTTTTCATGTGTTCACTTTCTGTATAAATTTCTTTGTATCTACTGGTATTCAAACCTAAAACTATTACCTTTTTCCTTTAAGTGTTAAATAATAGCTCTAAACTATTCAATACAATTGTCACAAAGTGTTGTTAGTTGTTCCAAAAATAAACAATTACAAGTAATAACTGTGAATCAAGACCCTCAAGATGAATTATATCCCACTTGTTATATATTTTCATGACTGGGTAATCTTTATATTAGAAAATCATTTTATTATTTTATTGTTCTTTTATTGCATTAGTCTATCTTCTTTAAGTTATTAGGTGTATCAAACAGAAAATAAAAATAAATTATGTGGCCTTGTTTTTTTTTTCTAAAAGTGATAAATTATTTGCAAAATAAGTTTTCAAACTTTTTGACAGATATATGGAATAAGTATCCAAACAAACATTTTATAAGTTAAATAAAGATATAATTTATTTTATCACTTTATAAAATTATGTTATCTTTGTGGGGGATGTAATAGTGCACCTAATTTGTGAGGATGAAGTGCACTCTGTAGAAGAAGAAAGGAAATTAAGTAAAAGATGTACATTTCGAAGGGTTAACTATAATTGTACATTTTGTTTTCTATTTTACTAAGGCAGAATTATTGGTTTCAGCTTATTGCTTGTAATTTATCTTTAATTTCCAATAAATGATATCAAACTTTGTAATTGTAGAGGTCACATATTTGAGTCTTAATATAATGTTTGAGTCTCCATATAATGTTTGAGTCTTATTAATGTTTGAGTCTAATACAAAATTAGTATAAAAATGACTAGTGAGTCAGTCACATAACTAATAAAATAGATTTACACAACTTATAATTTTTGTGTATGAAATTAAAAGGATAAAAGTCAAACATTTCTGTACTTGTACTAATAAGTTATTAAAAGAATTTCATAGTTTTGAGCAGTTTGTAAACAATAAGAGAACTCCAAAGCTAAAGCTATATGTTCACTTGTACCGAGGATGGGAATTGATATGTGTCGATGTTTTCATCATTTCAAGGCTGGTACAAGATAGATAGTGCTTGTGTTGGTTTTGAAATGGTGAAAATATGGATCCAGATCCAACTCATTACCATCCCTATAACTTGGACTTATCATTGTAAAAATAAGTTAATCTAATTTAGTTTGAATCTATATAAGTATAACTTCACATTATAATCATTTCAATTCAGAAAGAAAAATGAGTAAATTCAAGCAACCTAAAATCACGTTTAAACGGGCTACCTTGGTCTAACTATATATTGGACCTCTATCTTTACAATATTGGGCTTACAATAAGCCCGGTATATCATTTTATACTCAAAATAGCACATTTTAGCTCAAAAATTACATATTCAATATCATTTAGTGATTATACTGTTATAAAAAATATGCAGAATTTATACTCAATGCGTCACAGTCACATCTAGCATTAAAATTTAATTATGAATAAGAAAATCATATTAAAGCTACGATTAATAGTTAACTGAATATACCAAATGATTAATTCAAAATGGTAAAGCTTATAACTAAAAAGAGAATTATACATTTAATATTTTATGGTAGCAACAGCTATTGTAATATTTTCCTCTATCAGCTAAAAAAATCTCGACCTTCACGACATAAAATAAAAGACTTGACCTCACTTTTTTCGCCAAATGAAATGGAATATGTCATCATAGACATTTTTTAGAAATTAACGGTAAATATTATATTATGCCATTTTTCATTACACGAATCAAAAGATATATAAATGTTATTGAATAAATGGTGTGTACCATTGATCAATCATTACATCATTGATCTAATTGTGATAAGGAGTAAAGTAATAGAAACTTTTATTTTTTAACAAAGTCATCGTAAAATATTCCTGATGTCATAATATTGAAAAAATTTGTTCAATTTTTTCTGTTAAAGCAAGATTTTTACGAGTCTTAAATTAAAGTGTGATATGAGTCGATTTATTACATTTAACACAAAATAAGATTTTTCTTAAACTGTTATTAAAAGATTAATTCAGAATTGTAAACGTAGAATGTACCATCATTCCATAATTTGGTAGATTGTTGTATGTTAGTCAGAATTTATCTAGTTAAAAGCGAAAATTGGTGAAATAAACAAACTGGTTTATCGATCCATCACAGAGTTAAATAGTATAAAACGACATCTTCTCGAGATTTTTCGATTACCTCTACGTGCCACCTCAGCAACTCGCCTATGTTGGTCCGCGGGAAATTATAATAAGGACCGGGTCTTGAAGACCCTCCTCCCGCATGAATGACAAGTGTCCCAAAAAATTATTAAAATAAAATAAAGCAATAGGATAAAATTAATTTTGGGACACTTGTCATTCATGTGGGAAGAGGGTCCTCAAGACCCGATCCTTGCTATAATTTCTCGTTGTTCCGCACTCCACAAAAATCCAACATATGCAATTAATGTTGGAGTTTTAGCTACATACATATATACGTGTATGTTATATATTGAGAAATTAATGGGAATTGGTCCACTATTTTACGTATGGTTGGGCTGGAAAAATGAGAATCCGATAATGATTTTCAGTCCCGACCATCCCACTATAGAAGTTTAGTTATACAAGTAGACATATAGACCCTTGAAACTTGTTACTTGTCACAATTATTATAGCTTTACGTGACCACAAAATTATATCTCATCCTTGAACTATTGATTCTTTTACAAGAACAAGGCCGGGCAAAGAGACCCCCCGCTAAGTCATCAAGGATAACCTATAAAATGCCTAGAATCGGGTCGTGGAAGAGATGCTCCCCAACTTTACATCATTCAAATTTTATGGTTATATTATTATCTTCAACTTCACTGGTCTTAGATCGAAATTAAACAGAATTGTATCGAACATAAATTAAGTTGAAAAGAAGAAGTCCTTAAACCTTATTCTTTTTAAAATGTAATATATTTTATTCAATTCAGTTCAGTTCTAAATATTAATAAATTACGAATCAGATTCATTCAAGAAAAATAAGATTTTACATGATTTCACAATGTGAATGCCTTTTAAATTTAAAGTTTTGAATGTTTCAATTTTAATAATATCCTATAGTTCCTCATATCTTGTGTGTTCGTTTGTATAGTATTAGATGTGAATAAAAGTCCAACACACCCAAAGGGATATTCACTAATATTCTCACAAATTGAACTCAAGAAAGAAATATCGTCACTCTAAAGTACATTATAAAAGGCTTAGTTTGCTATTATGTAAATGGTAGACTAACCCGTCCCAAAATATACTATACGGTGAGACGATTATCGCGTTAGTTTTAACGATGTATTAAATAAAATCATGACATAAGTTGTTATACCGTAAATTGAAATTCCAACATTATGAAACATTTAATATTTGGAATTTTGACTAGTGTAAAATCTCTAATAAGGTGATGGGACGAGTGCCTCTTCGACAATTGGAAAAAACCGTATACGAAATATTTAATCCAACATAATCCCTCTGGCTACTTTCCATCACCACTAAATGAATGGTTCAATAACACCCTTAGTAATCCAAAAACAAAAGGTAACTTTTTTACACTTATCTTTGGCGAGTTAAAACCACAAAAAAGATATGAGAGAAATCTCAAACAGAATCGATTATTCCAAGTTGCATGGAAAGAGCCAATTTTCGAATTGGTGGTTGGCAACATCATAGAATATATTTCAATCAAATTTGCCCCAATAAAACAAAGCCGGTGTCCTTTGATTCTCTCTGAAACAATTTTCCACACCCACACACGCGTATACTTATGATATCTGGCACAAAACTATTTGACCCAGAAAGAGGTAAGCTGAAACGTGAAAATCAATTGTACCTCTTATATTGATATATATCCTCTACGTGAATCACTTTCAGACTTGGAGCAGCGGCAATACATGTCTACTTTATTATGTGCTGAAAATTATTCTACAATCGGAACTGTAACAACTCAGCCCTGAAAAGGGTGACGTTGAGGTAGATGACCTTATCAAAGAGCATCCATGAAGGATATCTATGGGAACAGAAATGACCGAATTTAAACATGAACAAGATGGCTTCGAGATTGTGATGGTATGAGACATCAAAATCGAGAAAAGTTAAGGATTTCAAGACTATATTGGTATGAATTAGTATAGTTGATAAAGAATTAAGAAATTTGAAAGGCCAAATACATGTTTTGCCCCTTTAACTTGGCAACTTTTCACTTTTGCCGCCTTCAACTTTGAAAATTCTCCATTAACCCCCCAAACTTGGTAAAAACGCACCCAACAGCCCCCCCCCCTCCCACGTGCTACGTGTCACCTTATGGTTGGTTTGACTTTTCAAATATGTCAGATTTTTTGTCCAACCAGAATACGTGGCACGAGAGGTGGGGGGCTGTCAGGTGCGTTTTTGCCAAGTTTGGGGGGTTAGCGGAGACTTTTCAAAGTTAAAGACGGTAAAAGTGAAATTGTGTCAAGTTAAGGGGGCAAAACATGTATTAGGCCAATTTGAAAAGTACTACCCATACCATGCATATTCTTTTCGAGAGCATATATGAAAGAACTCCAAAATTAAGAGTGCTTGACCTAGAGCAATCTCAGAATGTACGAGTGACCTCCTAGAAAGTTTTTCTAGAAGCGAGCGAGTGAGGACAAAGCTCACTAGAAAGACTCATGTTGATTTGTGGGAGTATTCGGTCAAATTCCAGGATGTCACGGGAGCAGTCAGGATTGAACCCTCAAAATCTAAATCCAAAAGGACCTGATAACATGACATGAAATCTTTCAACCCTAATCAACAAAAGCACATTACAAAGATTTCTTGTTTTCAACATAAATGAACTAAGTAAAAAAATCCGGTATATCACAAATATTTTTCTCACTTGAATACAAAAATTTGTAAGCCAAACGAAACTGAACTTATGTTGAAGACAATTTGAATCACAATTTTTCCCACATGAAAACAAAAAATCCAACTAATACATTATCATCATCACACATTCTACACCTCACATTCTCCCTTTAAATCAACCATTCTCTCCTCTTCTCAAGTCACCATTTTCATAAAACATCCAAACTTTAATTAAGCTTTAGCAATGGCTTCCAATTCCCTTGCTGCCATTTTTGTTCTCTCTCTTATCTTCTGCTCCACTTTCACTTCTGCTTGTGGCACTTGCAAGCCTAAACCCACACCCAACCCCACCCCGAAACCTGCTTCATGCCCTCTTGATGCATTGAAGCTTGGAGTCTGTGCTGACCTTCTTGGACTTGTTCATGTTGTCCTGGGAGCTCCGCCGTCCGGCAGCAAATGCTGTGCTGTTCTTGAAGGATTGGTTGATTTGGAAGCTGCATTGTGTCTTTGCACTGCAATTAAAGCTAATGTTCTTGGCATTAATTTGGATGTTCCGGTTACTCTCGGTTTGCTTGTTAGTGCTTGTCAAAAAACTCTTCCTCCCGGGTTTACTTGCCCCTCGTAAAATGGTCCTAGTTCGCCGGTGACTGTAAAGTTGTCAACTTTATGGTCTGGATGATTGTTAGGGATTGTTGATTTGTTTAATTAATAGTTTGGAGTTAATCTTAACTGAGATTAAGATTAAATGTGGTTTGGGTCGGGTCGGGTTGGTTTAATCTTAGTCTTGGTTAAGATGTTTGTTGTAATTTGTGGTGTGTTTAATTATTATTGATGTGTGATTTATTCGAATAACTTTATTAGGGCAAAAGTTTGTTGCCTTAATTAGTTCCTCTAAGCTGGTATGTATTTTACGATTAATTAATGTAAGTTAATTGATTATGTATTTAATGCTGTGAATTTTATTTCAAGCGTGAAAATTAGTTTCCTTGGTAAAATATTTTTCATGGAAAACAATTAGAGAACATAAAATGGAATTATTATTTCATTGCTATATAATATACAAATTTTATATGCTTAAATATATGACCATAAAATAACTATGGTAAGTTGAGATAAATCAGTGCTAAATTTTTATCTATGAAATGATTTTTCCCTTTATAAATTAATGTGTATATATAAGCATTTTGTTTTACTAAATTCTCAGGTTTTAACTACCATAAGTTGGAGTAAGAAGATGGGATAGATTTTATCAAAAAGAAGAACAATAATGTGGTAAAATACATGAGAATTGGGAAACCTCTATTTTCATTGGAATCCGATGAAAATATAATAAACTTTGTATACTATTTTATATACCAATTTGTTAATTTTTTTTTTATTTCGAGCATGAATTATGTACACTATTTATTTTATTTTTTGGTAATATGAAATTATATATTCGATATAATTAATGGTAAATTCTTTTGGTAACTTATAGCGTTTTAGATATATGCCTTTAATCTTAAATAATAAATTGTATGGACATAAGCACTTATTGGGATTTTTTGTATGATATAAAGCTAATAATGTCTGCTTTTCTTGCAAAAAATTTGCACGTCTTTCATGCATATATATGTACATATATAGATGGCTCCAACGTTGACAAGTCTATATCATCGAAATAACAGAAATATCATCTATTACCCCACCATTTGTTAAATATAATATCTATATATATTAAGAAGTAGCCAATTACTTCTTGGTCCTTTATAATTTATTTTAAAAAGTTAAATAAATAAAATTATAAATTATATAAATTTTGATTAATTTAAAAAATGGATAATATGACATTTAAAAGATGATTTGATTAATTAAATTAATAGATTAGATAACATTTAAAAGATGAGTTTGATAAAATCTTTAAAATGAAATTTAAATAATAAATTAGAATTCAAATAATAAATTCAACGTGATATTTAAAAGTATTAGATGATTTAATTAAATCAAAATCGATATATACTATTGAAATGGTTTTGCAAGACGAAAATGTATGTTGAAAAATTATTTGTCGTTGAAATATTAGTACCAAAGTCTGTGTGTTATGGTTTTGGACGACGAAAAGATAAATTGAAAAATTATTCGTCGTTGAAATATTAGTATCAAAGTTTGTGTGTTTACATTATTGCACGAAACTCAATTTTAGCAGACGAACAAATCAGAAATCATAGTGTTTATCAAACTTCTTAAATTGATGAAATGGTTAATGACGTTAATAATTTCTAAAAATTAATTTTCAATTGAAATTATCATGTTCATGTAACTACAAAAAATATAGATCAAACATCAGGATTGTGTAATGGCACGAGATTGATTGTCACAAGACTAGGAGATCGAGTCATTGAAGCAAATATTCTATCAGGAAATAAGGATGGAGAAAAAGTGTTCATCCCCAGAATGACATTAACGCCGTCAAATACACAACTACCTTTCAAATTTCATAGAAAACAATTTCCACTTGCACTTTCATTTACCATGACTATAAATAAAAGTTAAGGACAATTAATGCTTTCTCATGTAGAATTATTTCTTAGAAGACCCGTATTCACACATGGACAACTTTATGTAGCTTTATCACGAATGATAAAAAGAGAGAGTTTGAAAATTCTGATATATGGTGATGATGAATAAATAACAGATGAAACTTCAAATATTGTATATAAAGAGGTTTTCCGCAATTTAATTTGATACACATATAGTATATTTTTTAGCATCAATATTTTTAGTTTTTTTTT
>CAOJBI010619539.1:0-14905 GCA_948277035.1 Euphorbia corollata
TTTACCTTCAATTAAAATTTGTTTTGAATGTCTTATATAAGAACTCTTGTACTACTTTCATACTTTGTATTTTTCTTATTCCACACTTTTTACATCTAATAAAAGTAATTCAGTTTAAATGACAGGTATAAGAGCTCTTACACCACTCTTATACCTGGTATAAGAGTTATTATACTGGCTTTTACTTGTTTTCATACACACTCTAAAACCACCTTTTTTCTTTGTTCATGGAACTATATAATTAGCATGGCTTCACATGCTACAAGGAAAATATTTTCTGGAAGCAACTAATGATTTCAATGGAAGATATACTTTAATTTGAAAAGAAAAGAAATTAAAAAGAAAGTGGAATGTAGAAAGTTAGATAAGTCAAACACTTTTGAGAAGAAGGATTTTTTAACTCGCGCGATCGTTCCGAGGCACCGGCTCCATGAGATGTGCGTGGAGGTTTTCGAAGAAGAGAGAAAGGGAAAGGGAAGAAAAGTTTTAAGACTCGATGCCTAAATTTCTAGTCTATGTTACAGAGTCGCCACCCGGATCAGCTCTTCTGAGAAATTTCAGTACAACCTAGATCTGATAAGCCTTAAACTGCATCATAGTACATAAATTCGGGTCCGGATAAGTTTACCTAATTCATTGTTATCTAAGTTAAATTACATACATGCGATCACCTTTATGACATTTCAATTTTTTTTCGGTTTATGTTTAGCGATTTATAAGCATCCATATGTAGAAAACAATTAATAAATAAAGAGCGATAAATAAACAAGCAGGAAATTGAAAAGCTTCTAATCTAAAGGGGATTAAAGACATATGGGAAAGGGGATACAAATGGTCCTAAAAAATAAGTGATACACAAATACATTTATTTTTTACAATTGCCATATCCGAAGGAAATAAAGTCTAACATACATTTAAACTAAATCTACCTGCATCCACAAAGGTTATCATGAGTATATATCATACCATAATCTTAACTTAGTAGAAAATACAAGACTCGGTTAGATAAATTAGATTAGGGTGATCGTTTAGAACCATAATTCAAATAGTTTAGTAAGAGGAAATGTAAGTTTTCAATGTGCTTTACTTGTAAAAAGGTCAGTTTAAGATTTGATTATCTTCCAACTTTTATTAATGAAGATGCCACATGATATTATGTTGGGTCTGATGTCGGGGATGTGGGGGTACCCTAAAAGGACATAAAAAAGCAATAAACTAGGAAAAAAGAGGTAAAAACTGTATTTTGTCCAAACAACAAGTCTAGTACCCCCTTGACCGCTAGTATCGGATTGATTGGTGAGGCCAATTCCGGTCTCAGTTAGGGTAGTACACCCTGGTTGTTTCGCAAGGGCTTGATGTGGAATCTAAAGAAGAAAGAACTGAATTTGAGCAATAACAGCCTAGTACCCCCCATGAAGTAAGGGACTGGCCTAACCATGAGGCTGGTACCACCTGATATCGGTAATGGCCTTACTAGCCAGGTCGGTACCGGCCTCACGGGGAGAGGTGTCTTTCCATTCTTTGATTCAGACCCATAATGCATAAAAAGCTAAAAAAACATCCATAAACATGCCAATAGTCTCTAAAAGCTCAAAATCTAACCTCTCCAACATGAATCCACTAGTTGAGGAGCTAGAAACGCCTAAAAGAAGATCCACTAAGCCTTTTTGTTGATTTTCTTGATTTTGGAAGAAAAAGAAAGGATGAAAGTTTATTTTTTGTGAAGCAAAGGGAAAGAGAAGAAATGTTGATCTTTCAAAGCTTTTTCCTAATTTTCTCAAGAAAACTCACTTTTTCTCTCACCAAACACTCTCTAAGTTTTAAAATGATGATGAGATCCTTTTAAAACCCTAATTTTTATACAATGGAAGGTGGTCCCTAGAAAAGTGATATGGAAAAAAGGAATAAAATGATAAATGGGGTTGTTTTAATAGCCAGAACCGTCCTTTTGCAAGGTTGGCACTGGCCTAAGGAGGGAACTATCAGGTCGGTACCGACCTCTCTTGAAGAGAGGGGCTGAAATTTTAATTTTTGGGTTATTTTCAACTATTTTCAAGGGGAAAAGGTCCAGAAGGCTAAAAGATCTTCTCTTGACATCTTTTAAATCCTGATATGAACTCAAGAAGTTTTATAGAGCAAATGAAAATATATTTCTCATCATCACTTCATGAGAGGGACCAAAATCCCGTGCTCACAAGTGCCAAGTTGGAATAGTTACTTAGTCAAGTTGTTAGTTAGTTATAGAAGGAACTAATCCTTTATAATGAGTGTATTGTAATTATGATGCACCACGTCTCTGTACTTGATAAGTTTATAATTACACTTATTATCTTATCATTATTACTTATAAATGATATGGTTTAGATCATTTTATACTTCATATAAAAGATTTCACGTGTATGTAGTTGTTTTTTATGCAAATATAAACTAGGTGAATCTTGGGAGTAAAAATGATCAAATGTGGAATTTGATGTAAAAAGAGTAAAAGAGGTGCAAAAAGATGTGAGGATTGCAAGGAATTAGTTTAGGATCGAAGATGTCAAAGGTCGGAAAAGTTTCAAGGAAGATTATAAGGAAAACACAATGTCACGACCATATCATGATCATAAATATCATTCGTGGATTGCCAAATCACGTTCACGACATCTAATCGCGATCACGACTTATGTTTTTCATAAACTGAGAGTTTTCAATTGAAATTCACGACCGCGACTTGCTTCAGGATTACTCTACTCTTTTGAACTTTCAATTGCCAGATAAGAATGATCAACCGCTATCAACAACCACTAACCACCAAATAAAAAGATACCTTTTGGAAACAATACCTGTGAGCGGGCGGTCCTTTTCGCGAAGATGTCGAAAAAGTTGAGAAGTGTAGAATGGGGTCGAACTGCGCGAGGCGCGAATTCGCCCGGGTTTTGATTTTGAAAATAAGAGTCTTGCGCTCTCTAGGGATAAATTTATTTAAGAAAAATCATTTCCAATTTGATTTCCTTAAAAATGAAGAAAAAAAATAATAAAACAAGGTTAATACCCTATTTTATGGAAAAAGAGTCGCCACCCGGTTCAGCTCCACCGGGAATTGTGGTATACTGGTCCGTAGTAGGATTATTATACCTGAAAAGATGAGATTTTGAGTTCGGATATAATAGTTACTAATTTATTCAAAAATCGAGAATTATGATTTTATGATAATTTCGGGTTTACGACGGCTTAATAAAATAATAAAATTGAGCCGAAATTTTGGTAGAATAACGGCGCTACTTGGGATTTCCCATAGCAATCCGGGTAGAGTTTTCCCTTTATTTTGGGAACCCGGTTTTCACTTGCAAGCTCATTTGCTCATATTAAAGTATTTTATTGAAAAATAAATTAGTAAAGCAGCTCCAGTGGCTCTTTACTCCAACATGCAACGTTAATCGTAATGAAAATGAAAATAAAAGATTTAAGGCTTAGAGCCAATACCCTCAGTTACCTTTTCACTGTTCCATGATGATGTGAGAGCCGGTGCGGGACCGAATTTGTCATTGTTTTGATGAAAACTTTGACAAAAATAAGAAATAAAAGTGATGGATGTGTTTTGGCCACGTTTCGACTCGAGTTATGACTATAATCACCAGTAAAACTGATTTGAGACGAGTTTTATCAAGTTTAAGTCGAGAATTTCCGTGGAAAACTTGACTTAAATCGAAGCTCGAGAGATTTTTTATAAGAGTTTTGAATTTGGCAGAGTTTTGACGTGTTTAAAGGCGAGAACGGACGGGCTTTTCTCTGAGAAAAACCGGAAATCCGAATTTGTCTTTAAGAGGGGGGGATGAGATTTCTATTTATAGTAGGGTGGAAAATAGCCCCGGGGCGGGGCTATTTTCCCATCTGATACAAATCCCCGAAAAATCCAGGAAGCTAGGGTTTAGGGCCCTAGATAGGTAAATAGCCGCGGGGCTATTTACCTATGTTGACCAAAAGTTTGCCTTTTTTCGGTTTTGGTCCGAATCGGTAAGCCGGACTTTTCCTAGAATGTGGATTTTGAAATTTTGATTTTTGAATCGAAAATACGACAAATCGGCTCCGTTTGGCTCGCATCGAATCCGGATTTCGAAGTAGGTAAATTTCCTCATCGGGTCCGAGCGGACCGTGCTAACACCTATTCTTCTTCAAAGCTACGATGGATGAGGCTAGGACTCTCAAAAACATTTTTTTGTCTTTTTAAAAAGGCTTCAGGAAAAAAAATCAACTTAAAAAAATCTTCTATATATAGTCTTTAGTCCTAATGTTAGTGCTATATTGAGGCAATATATTGTGGGTTGTTTACGAGTTAATGAGGTTGAAGGACATGATATTTAACTAGGTCTCTCATCCGTCGTTGGTAGATCTAAGAAAAAGGGTTATGACTATACTGTTGAGAAAGCTTATAGACGAGTTCAAGGTTGGAAAATGAAGCATCTCTCTCAAAGTAGTAAAGAAATAATGATTAATACTTCCCTATTATGCAATGCAGGTATTTCTTTTACCTTCCCATACTATTGCTAAATTGGAAAAGATATTTTCAAAGTTTTCATGGAGTTCATCAATTCATTGGATAAGATGGAAAAGGCTTTGTCAAGCCAAGGATCGTGGTGGGTTGAATTTTCAAAGGTTAAAGGAATTTAATGTTGCACTATTGGCCAAGCTTTCTCAACCGGATGTTCTCGTTAGGAAAGTTTTTAAGCACCGGTATTTTTCTAATTGTTCTTTATTTGAAGCTCCTATTGAATTAAATACTAGTTTTTTTTTGGAGATGGATTAGCACAACAAAAGATATTATCAAGAAAGGGCTAGCTTTGCGTATCGGTAATGGTTTGTCAATGAACATTTGGTTTAAAAATTGGTTGCCATCAGACGCGCAACCTACTGTACAGTCCGAGCCTTTGTTAGGCTTATAGAAGCTATGGTAAATATGCTCATTAAAGATAATGGTCGTATGTGGGACACCAATATATTGTAGATCCTCTACTCTGATTCTGAGAAAAATTTTATTATAAAAATCATGATCTCATGGGAGCAGCAGAGGGATAAATTTAATTGTAGGTTTGAAAAAATGGTCTATTTTTGGCTAATTCTTGTTATTATGACTTGGTACAACAGTCCGACCTCCATGATTTACCATGTATTAAGGCATGATATCAATATAGGGTCTTTTGGCCCATCAGTAGGATTAAAGCCCAAGAGGCACAGTGCAAGGCTTGGTAATGGCCCAACAGCCATCAGGCTGGACACCTCAGGCTGAACACCTGGCAACGGAGACATCTGGCAATGCTGGAGTCGGCCACCCTGGCCCTATATAAACCCTCTAGTCTATCGCATCAAGTAAGACACATCAACCTTACTCACCTACATCTCACTACTCTCACTCCATGACTAACTTTACCATCGGAGTGGTTATGCCGGTCAGCCCGGCATAACCCCTCTAACATTAGCTGTCTTTCAGGTTCGGTTCGGTACGCTGTCAAGGTCATCTTACTAGGATCGGACTTCATTGGAACATCAAGGCACAGTCTCGAATTCCTTTTAGAATGGTCCTCAGTGAACAATAGACAAAATGTTATGGGTGCTTGCTCTCAATCTCATAGATGGCGGCATCATCCATTTAATTGTAGTGTCTTTGACTCCAAAACTTTTATTGGTCATGGTTATGCTGTTAGAGATCATAATGGCATGGTGGTGGTTGTTAGAGCAATATTGATCTTATAGGGAGGAATGATCATTTTCTTGATGAAGCAATGAGTTGTGGGGATTTGGCTCAAGGAGAACCGGTTCTATCATGTTCTTTTAGAGTCCGACTCGTTATATATGATTTATGCTTTGAATAATGAGTCAATTTTTTACTATCCTATAGGAGTAGTTTTATTGGATTGTAAGAACTTGGTTAGACATTTTTTCTTTTCTTCGTGTTGTTTTTGCTAATACGTCTACGAACCAAGCTGAATATGTCTTGTCAGGTAGAGTAGCTGGTTCTTCAACAGATAGGGGACATGGTTTCAAAATTTTTCACCTTTAATTAGAGCGATTATTGCTTCTCATTAATTTTTTTTTAAAATTTGCCTCATTTGGGCTTACAATAATAACAAAGGAAAACCTTATCCCCACCTCACCCGAATGTGGACTCGAACCTGTGATCTCTAGGATCACATCTTCATGTCTTAACCAACTAAGCTAAGACATTTGCCAATCATTAATGTATAATGTTTTCTTCGGTAAAAAAACTACGTTAAAATTATAACTATTGACGAAATTTACTGACCAATTCATCGATAAGATTCTATTTAACATACTAAAAGATTCTTCTCATGGTAATAATAAAATTTCATGTATACATAACATCCATGGCCTCCAAAATTGAGACTCAAAATGATTGCTCAAGTTCAAGCTGGAGACTCCCTTGAATGATCGGCTCTACAGTCCTTCATAAAGGCTGTTCAAGTTTAGTCATGAAACAATCAAACTTGTGTTAAAAAAAGGTGGGTACAAATTCTAATTAAGGTGTTTGGCTATACATTTTCATGCTTGCAATTTTACGTTAAAAGAGTTGCACACTTCCTCGTTTCTTAAAAAAAAAAAAAAACCAAAACCGTCGCTCACAAGTATTCTATATATAAGAAACTTTTCTATTCAAAACCTAGCTAGGAGAGTTTTCGTTTTCTTGTTCATTACATTCAAGATTAACACTCTTTGCATGGTATAATAAACAAGGATGAGTTGAGTAACAAAAGAGTGCATATAATTGAGGAAATATAAGGATGTATTTGAAAACCCAAAATTGGAAGGAATTTATTTTATTTTATATGTATAGAAAATTTGCAACATTTGTATGGAAAATGAATTGAATTCTTTCAAATTTTGAGTTTCCAAACACATAATAAGTTAGGAAGAACCGTAAATATAAAAGTAATACCTAGCAATATATGTAATGAAAAATTTTAGATTCTCAGAAGTTGAAAATGGCAACTTTAGATTACTTTTATATAGATTCTAGGCCAAATACATGCATCGCATCCCGAATTTGGCACAAAGTGTCATTTGTCATCCCAATTTTCAAATGTTATACTTTACCCCTTAAAGTTAACAAAACTGATACAGTTTGTCTGCTGAATATCATATGTTAGTTTTTAGTTGGTTTGACTTTTCAAAAATGTTATTATCCTGATTTTTCCTTTCCAATTAGAAGCTAACACGTGACATTTAAGGGGCAAACTATGCCAATTTTTCCAACTTTAAAAGGTAAAGTGTAACATTTAAAAATTAGGGGATGAGACATAACTTTTTATGCCAAGTTTGGGTTACAACTTATACATTTCACCTAAATTCTATTGTTTATTCTTAGGATTCTATATGATACAAATACACATTTTTAAAAATCACTGCAAATCAATATATCTCTTTACTTAACGTAAGAGAAGGTGTAGATATTTATAACACAATATTCTTATTATTACCATAATAGGAAAGTTTGTAAGGTGGGACAACATGAAAGATTCTTGTGTTTTGTGTAATGTTGTGGCCAAAAAATCATGATTGTCTTCCATTTTGCCTTTTGATGGTAAGATGATAAAAAATGGACGGTCCTAGATTTGGTTCCTAATAATGATGAACTGGATCATTGACCTTTTTTTCTTTTTTCTTTTTTTAAATGTTATTTGTACTGATTTGTAAATTATTGTTTGTATTTCTAGTGACAACTGACTACGACTCACACAAACTCTCTCTCTCTCTCCTTTAAGGTTTCTCTCTCTTGAATTCCCATCCACGAATTTGGCAGTTGGCTTGTCCTTTACATTATTTTTAAAGTCATCTTCTTTTAGAGCCACTGATTTGTTATCCATGTCGATTTCTCAAATCTTCTTATTGGGTATAATTGATAAATTATTTTATTTGACCTAAAGTATTGAGATCTTTGTAACTTGTCTTTAAATATCAATTAATTTATTAAACTTTCAAAATTTTTAAATAACATATTGAAAAAAGTTTCAAATAAATCACAAACTTAAAAAAAATGAACAAATTTTTCCTCTCAATATCACGTATTAGTTTTTGGTTGGATAGAGAAAAGTGACATTTTTGAAAAGTCAAACCAACCAAATCCGACACGTAACATTTAGGAGCAAATTGATTCACTTATTACAAGTTAAGGAGGTTATTTGAAGTTTTTTTTAAAATTCAAGAACTCATCATTTGATACTTTTGAAATTAAGTTCATGGGATAAATTAATATTTATAAATAAGTTTAAAAAGACTATTAAGCATTTTATTTTTTACATGATCTATTTAAATGGAATACAATTTCTTTATTAGGACTCATAAAAAATTATTTGACCTTCATAAGAATTATTTAATTAAATGTAGTTAAGTACCCATTCCAATTTTTTAATAAGCATTGTTAATATTGAGCCCACATTAATTGAAACAATAAAAATATTTATTTATTCTTTTAAAAGATGATTGAAATTTCTATTATTTTTATCATTTTTAATATACATTAAATAAAGATAAAATATTTAAATACGATAAAAAAACAGTTATTTAAAAAGTGAGGCAAATCAGACATGCATATATGGATTTTTATACAAGTACTAACTCTAAAATATTTTGGCTATAATATAAATTTGGAAAACTTAAAAAAGGTATAATGCATTTTCAATTAAGAATTTTTTTCTGTAAAAGAAGGGGTTTGTGGTTTCAAAAAATTTGTAAATATAGAATTTTCAATATTAAATATGTTACGAAAATAGTTAATTTGTTATTTTTTATATAAATTTTTGTGAGATCGTCAATAAAAATACTATGCACATCACTGATAAATTTTGTGATTTCTGAATAATGTAAATATTTTTTAAATTAAATTATGATAACAAATTTTAAAAAATCATAAAAACAAAAAAAATATCCGAAAATAACTCAAATCCTGATGTATAATTTTTAAATAATGGAATTAAATTATTAGAATATCGAATTGTTTAAAAATTTAATGTGACACCACTATTCTGAACATAGACCTCATTTAGCAAATTTTTTGAAATCATAGAATCTTTTTATAAAAAAATTTATCGAAATTCATTTTACAAATGAGTAAAACTACTGATAATCATTCAATAAACACTTATTTATTCATTGTTAATAATAATAATAAGAATAATAACAAACAGTAAGCGCATTCGTAAGATAATAATACATAAAAAAGTATATAATAAATGCTAATATAAATTGTTTAATGATTTATTGGTTTAATTTTAATAATAAAATAATTATTTAATAATAATGTTATTGCTTAATAATATAAAAATGATTGAATAGTAATGTTATAATTGTTCAAGAACATAATACACATTTTATAAATGGGTAGTATAATAATTGTTTAATAATGTTATATAATTGTTTAATGATATTAGTATTTTTAAATTTAGTATAATTATTACAAATATATTATATAAATAAAATTATCATTTTGATGGTTTAAAGTTTTGAGATCGCAATGCTCTAGCTCGATGGTCACATCCTTGCACTAAGCCATGTCACAACCGTACACACATATTACAATTGCAAAATATTATATCGATGCCTTATGTATTTCCATAACGTTAACGATCCAACGTGAGTGTATTAGAAATAAAAATTATCATTGTCAATAATAATAATAATAATAATAATAATAATAATAATAATAATAATAATAATAATAATAATAATAGCAACACCAAATGAGTTTCTTAGAAATGTTCATTGCTCATTTTTCACACCTATATACAACTCAATCATATACCTTTTTAATATTATCTTCACTTTATAAAACAATCATGAAAAAATAAAATGTGCAAGCCACAAAAAATGAATGCTACACATAGTTGTCTAACTAAAAATAGCAAGAGTTACCAATTGAATATTGTCCAAATGATACATCCGAATCGAAAGTTTGGAAAAATATAATACTCGCTCAAATATTAGTTCAATAATAAATAGTTAATACTAAAAAATGTGCAATACTGCCCTGATATTTTTTAGAACATTGGAAATGTTTTATTAAAAGCAACACATTGTAGCATTTGATAAAATTTATTGGGCGATGATAAAATAATACATAAAGAATAATAATAGATTGAAATGATAATTAGCTCTATTCAATTAGATAAACTTATAAAACATCATGCGGTTAACTTAATTGGTTTGGAAAATGTTAGTGTGTGGAATATTTTTCTAAAATGGATAATGCGTTTGCAAAAGTTTGTAAGCAAATGAAAAAATGGGGCTATGTTTAGTGAAAAGTTTTTTTTTCTGTTAATCTTATACATGCTGCTTTAGTCAATTTAACATTTGTATAACTTAATCATAATATTTATGAATTATATATTTTTATATGATTGAGTTTTAAAGGTTTTTCAATTAACAATGACTTCTTAAAGTTATCATCGTATTTAATTAAAAAATTATTTACATTTTTAAAGAAGTTTAAAATTTATTATTATAATGTATTGTATTTTTAACCAATCTATAACATTTTAGTTTAAAATTAATAAAATTACCTTTTGTTGTTACATAATTTCAAATTGAACATCTTAGTTTGTCAAATATTTGCTAATTTTTAAAATGACATATCCCGTTTTAATAAAAATAACTAACATACACCATTTTGCAAAACAACTAAACTACATGTCATATTTTTTAAGTAACCTTCAATTATTCATGAGGAAACGCAACTAAAAAATAATTGGATTGTAAAAACAATTAAAATATTAATTTTTTTAGGTTTATTTTCTCCAAACGATATTGTTTCGAATTAAAAACATTTGTGTGGTTCCATGATTTTTCACATGAATAACTATAAAAACTATGGACTTGTAATCATTAATTTGATAGTTTTACATATTGCTATATAATTTTTGGGTAAACTTTAAAAAAGTTTCATGTGCTTTTATTCATTTACAAAATGAGGTTTGAAATTTTTTTTTTTGCAAAAAGGGATCTGTAGTTCCAAAATTTGCAAATAAATGATTCTCAATATTAGATTATGTTACAAAAATGGGTAATCTTGTTCGTTTTTATCTAAATTTTTGCGGATGACAAATACAAATACTTCATAAAAAATTTACAAATAGAGGATTCTCAATATTAAATTATGTTATGAAAATGGATAATTTTGTTCTTTTTATCAGAATTTTTGCGGGATGACCAATAAAAATACTAAAAAAAGTATACATTATGACAAATTTTATAATTTTTTAAATGATGCAAATTATTTTTTATTTAAATTATGATTAATAAATTTAAAAAATCATAAAAAATAAAAAAATATCTGAAAATTACTCAAAACCTAACATATAATTTTAAAATAATAAGATTAAATTATTAGAATGTCGAATTGTTTGAAATATTCAATGTAACATCACTATTCTGAAATCATAGACCCTTTTACAAATATTTGAAACCACATATTTTTTTTGTAAATTTTTGAAATCACATATCACCTTTTATAAGAAAAAAAAAAAAGAAAACTTTCATACCCCATTTTAAAAATAAGTGAAACCACATGATACATTTTTGAAGTTTGACTATAATTTTTTTTAATGAGCATGAAGAACCATATGTCAAATAAGGGCTTAATATACGTTATTTAGTTTTCTAAAAAACTGAAAGTTAAAACTATATTAAATTTAGGCCAAATACATCGACACCCCCTCAACTTGGCTCCAATAGCCCGATGTCACCCCCAACTTTCAAAAGGTCCAGATACCTCCCTCAACTTGGTAAAAATGCACCAGTTTACCCCCTCAATGCCACGTGTCAACTTTTGATTGGAGACAAAAAAAATCAGAAAATGATAACTTTGAAAAGACAAACGAATCATATTTTGACACGTGACGTTGAGGGGGCAGATCGGGTCACTTTTGCCAACATTATGGAGGTATCCGGACCTTTTGAAAGTTGGGGATGACAATGGACGGATGGAGCCAAGTTGAGGGGTGTTTTGATGTATTTGATCTAAATTTATATGATAAGTTTAGTTTGGTACGTAAAATGAATATAACAAGGTGGATTGTCTTTTACAGCTGTAACTTTTTTACTTTTTTCCACCCCATTTATATTAGGAATTTCAAAGAACTTGAAAGTCTTAGTTGTCCTAGGTATCAAGTGCATTAAAAAAAGACAAATGATTACTTTGCAAAAACGTTGATAATTAAACCATAAAATATTTTTATTAAGTTACTAATTTTCAATCTTTACCAAATAATCATTCACGAGTTTTTTATAATTAAAAACTTTTAAGAGTAAACTATTCGTGAGGTTCTATCGCAAATAGCATAATCGATTTGCCACTTCCCTATTGAATTTGCCAACCCTCTTTCATACTTAAGAATTTTGATTTCCTAATTGATTGGCTTAATTGTTCATCCTTTTCGTTTGTTTTATTCTTTTCTCCTTTGAAACTTTTAGCAAATCAGGTAATTTTACTAATAAAAGAAGAATGTTAAACAGATATTCGAATAGCATCTTTGATAAAAAAAAAAAAAGAAATGCTACAGTTTATTTTCTCTTAATCATAAAGTTCGAATGATAGTTTAGAAACTTCCAACTGCAATTATAATTTTAACTGCTTGGTTAAATTTAATGAACGGTTATTGAGACGGTTACGTAGTGCCTCATGAAATTAAGACCTCTGTCTTGTTGATCTCTACGGATGTAACACCATATTTTTCTTTCTTATCAAGAAATATTATTTCATACTATTAATTAATTATGCATAATTAAAACATGTATATTTTTACCCGTGGGTTTTTTGTTTGGAAAAATTGAGTTTATCTTGCAACTTTTCTTTCTTATATAGTTTTTTATTTATTTGAAATTCAATAAGAATAACTTTCATCATGCTTTTTGCCATAAGGCCCCAAAATTTCTAAGACCCACTCTGATAAAAGAAAGAGTATTAATAGCAAAAGAATTATCAACAGTTAATCAAGTATATCTTCATAAAATGTCATTTTGAAACAGGGGCTTATGTTTGTTAGAGCATAACAACATCAAGAGTAAAACAACATTGAAGGGCCGGCTAAACAGACGCTGTGATGTAATTAATTAGATGATCCTTGAACACACACGGTGTTTCAAAAAATGCTGGACACTAGTCAGGCAGTCAGAGCTTCTAAAAACCTAGACGGGGAAGATTAGACACTGTCTAAGCGTTAATTGGTGTCAAACGATGATTCTTAGAATAGCACATACACGGGACTTAGACGGAATTTTTTAAAACAATGCTCATGCACAAAAAAATAAAAATAAAATGGAAGATTGCAGACCAAGTTTATCTCTAAAAAAATGGTTTGGATAATCTCATATTAGATTTTGCATGGGTTGTGATGTTATGATGTGCGACACATTTCAATAATTTAAAACGTTAATTATTGATATTAACTAACTTAGATTATTGATATTTAAATGTTTTATATTTTCTTGGCCAAATACATCGACACCCCCTCAACTTGGTTTCAATAGCCCGATGTCACCCCCAACTTTTAAAAGGTCCAGATACCCCCCTCAACTTGACAAAAATGCACCAGTTTATCCCCTCAATGCCACGTGTCAACTTTTGATTGGAGACAAAAAAAATCAGAAAATGACATCTTTGAAAAGTCAAACGAACCATATTGTGACACGTGGCATTGAGGGGGCTAAGTGATTCGCTTTTGCCAAGTTGAGGGGGTTATCTGGACCTTTTAAAAGTTGGGGGTGACATCGGGCTATTAGAACCAAGTTGAAGGAGGTATTGATGTATTTGGCATATTTTCTTTCTCAACCATGTAGCTTGAATATTTTAGGACACGTATGCATTGTTTGAAAATAAAAATTAGAAAGAATTCGGTTAAACAATTCATTTTATACACAAAGTGTTTACATTTTTTTAAAATGAACTGAATTTCTTTTGTAAACACAATACTGATTATAAATGGAGCCACTATATAAATTATGCTTATCAAAAAGTGTGGCTAAACTTGTTTTCAACTTTTAAAAGCTAAATAGTACTAAATTGAAGTAAGCTGAACTAATTGAATTGAACTGATATGAGATGACATTAACTTAACTTATTCCCATTCAAATTTATTAATACACATAGCTGAACTAAATTAAATTGAAGTAGGTTGAACCGGGCTTGAATTTATTTATAATCAAAAGATAATGGACTAAATATGCAATAAATTATATATAAGTGTACTTCATAGGTAAACGAATCGTATTCCATGTAAATCTATTTTGATCTAATACATCGGTTGAAAGACAATCAAGCAAGGTGTAATAATATTGTTTTTTTCTTACCATTTTCGACTTATAAAACATATTAATCTTTCGAAATGATAGCATGGCATAATATTTTGACACCAAGAGCATTTTTTATTACATGTTACAATTATATATTGGTTACACAATACGATCACGATATGATTTATCAATTTTAACGCATTGTGACAATCTAATGTGCCAAATCAAAAATTTGGAGAAAAGAGTACGTGAATTATCTTTTCAATTTTTTAAACACAATGAAAGCTCAACTTAGGATATAACTTGCATATTCTCCAAGAATATTTTTCTTATATTGGTATCTTCTTCTTGTTTTCTCCACTGCAACCCATAATTTAACTTTATACAATTTTATCTTTATTTAATTATCATATTATTTCAGCCTCTTTATAAAGCAAGAAAAAATAGTTACTAAACCAAACAAACTTAATACAAAATAATAACTACAAAAAAAATGAACTACGAAAATTATGATCCATCTTTTCCTGACCAGCCAGTAGTTGACCTTTATCTCCCAATTTGGGCTAGCCTACCAGCCTTCAGGTCCAAGCCAGCTTTCATCTGGTCTAACCATGGCTCAACCGATTCA
>CAOJBI010620173.1:0-11714 GCA_948277035.1 Euphorbia corollata
TATCTTTCAGAGCCTCCGAAGTTATCTTCTGATAACTTAAACTGAGTTTCTGGCAAACAATTTTCAAAACTCTTATTTTATTTTTAAATTGTCATTCACCCCCCCTTTGGACAATTTATCTTGTTCAAAAGGTCCAACAGATACATTATATAAAAACTACACATGGAGAAATAATAAAGGCTAAAACGAAATATATGAAATTCTAAAAATATTTACATAATTTCATAACCAAAATATAAACTGGCTAGCTTTTGCCCATGAGTAAGAAAATGACAATAGTGAAGTTAATCATTTTGTAATATAATTCAGTTTCATTCTTTATTTGTATATTTAATAAAAGCAAACTCTTATCAACAGCCAATTAGTTAAGTTGGACGAAAATTTCATTCCTTAAGAACTAACCTGGGTTCAAACGGTGGTGAATAGTGATATGTATGGAGTAAACTGGGTTAAAAAGGTTATCCATTTAATTGGACCTCTACGATACCCAAGTCCGGATTAGTCGGTCTGTGAGCCAGAATACCAACAGCAAAAGCAAAGAAACAACAAAAATACAAGCAAACTCTTCCCGTTGCAAAAACCAAATACAAAATGATTTTCAACATTATCTTCATTAATAGCCATAAAATATATATCTCAAAATAAGAAAACATTTTTGGCATATATTATTGTCATAATATATATGTATGAGTAATTTGGCATATTTAAATTGAAACATTATAAACATTTCATACAGACAAGCAAACAAAAATTTACTTCGGAGTTAATTCAATGCATGAATATGGTATTTTTGTGATGACCATTGCATATTTATACGGAGTTTGAGATTAGAAACTAATTCATCTATAGCAGAAGCACTTTCGTAAGCTATAACTCAACATTTAATATATTCATACTAAACAGAATAATGAAATAAATACATTATGACTACTAATTAATTTACTAGAATCCAAGAAGAACAAGGAATAATTGGACCCGTTTCAAAGGAACCTATGGTGGTTAGTCGTTTATAAATAAAAAAAAAAACTAACAATTGCATTTTTTCTTATTAACTTCTCTCTCTCTCTCTGTCATTTCCTCTATGAAATTGCCACCTTTAACTACTAATTCCCAAACATGATTTGTTAAATCCAATCCTATTTTAATGATTGTGTATACACTAGTAAGCAAATTGATCAAGATCCAGAGCGTGACATATTTTTTAAAAAGTTCATTCCACATAAAACAACAAAAATTCCATCTATTAATCCAACAAATCCACTTGTTCAGTTCAAATGGAGGAAGAATATTCAACCACCCAATTGCCAGATTCAGCTCTGCAATCCAACCCTGCAATGGAAGAAGAAAGAGACCCAGAAAGCAATTCTCTTCAACAACCACTTCTCAAGAGAAATCGCACTCTATCTTCAAGTCCATTAGCCATTGTTGGAGCTAAAGTTTCTCATATAGAAAGCTTGGATTATGAGTAATCTAATCAAACTTATTAGTACTAACCTCCTTTGATTAAATTTCTTCTTGGGGAAGTGTTGTGCTGATGTTGAAGTTGATGGATGCAGGATTAATGAAAATGATCTTTTCAAGCATGATTGGAGAAGCAGATCCAATGTCCAAATTTTGCAGTATATATTCTTGAAATGGTTCTTAGCATTTCTTGTTGGACTTTTGACTGGTTTAATTGCCACTCTTATAAATCTTGCAATTGAGAATATTGCTGGCTACAAGCTCCTTGCTGTTGTTAAATTCATAGAAAATAAAAGGTAATAAACAATATTTAAATTTCTTTACCTTTGATTTTGACAATAGATTGGTGATTGACTTTCATTCTGTTCATCAACATGGCAGCTATTTGACAGGATTGGCCTATTTCACAGGTGCAAATCTCATATTAACAGCTTTTGCTTCTGTGTTATGTGTATGTTTCGCACCGACAGCTGCAGGACCTGGTATACCTGAGATCAAAGCTTATCTCAATGGAATTGATACTCCTAACATGTTTGGTCTTTCAACTTTGCTCGTTAAGGTATTTCCAATTATGAATAATTTTCTTTTAATCAAACCCTGTTTTGAAGATTAGATCTGGCTTAATGAAACTCCTGATACTTGTACCAAAGAAGTTGACAAAAAGATTCAATGATATATGTGTGAAATTTAGTTGAGTTGTGGGTTAACTTAAGCATACCTCAACCCGTTTTGGTGCTGTTGTAGATATTTGGAAGCATTGGGGCAGTCTCAGCTGGCCTGGATTTGGGGAAGGAAGGACCTTTAGTTCACATCGGGTCCTGCATTGCTTCATTGCTTGCCCAAGGAGGACCTGATAATTATCGAATCAAATGGCGGTGGCTTCGGTACTTCAATAATGACAGGGATCGTCGAGACATCATCACTTGTGGGTCTTCTTCAGGTGTTTGTGCAGCCTTCCGTGCCCCGGTGGGAGGTGTCTTGTTTGCTCTTGAGGAGGTAGCAACATGGTGGAGAAGTGCTCTCCTTTGGAGAACTTTCTTCAGCACAGCAGTAGTTGTAGTAATCCTCAGGGGATTCATAGAAATCTGCAAATCCGGAAAATGTGGGCTGTTTGGGCGAGGTGGATTGATTATGTTTGATGTCAGCAATGTTAGTGTTAGATACCATCCTTTGGATCTTGTAGTAGTGATAATAATTGGCATAGTTGGTGGAGTTCTTGGAAGCCTCTACAATCACCTTCTTCATAAGGTCCTCAGACTCTACAATCTCATCAACCAGTAAGCAATCTGATCCAAATCTTGTGTGCTGTGATATCAGTAAACTGCAAAATGTGTGTAGCAATTGGATTAGCAACCTAATCATTGAGTTATATGTACTCAAAATTATGCTTGGGAGATCAAAATCCCATCCTCCAGTGTTTCATTGAAAAGAGATGGATCAAACAAGATTCATGCAATCCAAACTCCGAAAGAAAAATACTATTCTCGCTAGACGCAATGCAAGCTAAATTTAGATGACTTTGTTATGTCTATGACATAAGTAGATAGACTAGTATTGACTCTGTGCTAGATTATGGTGCTGACAGGAATTTTTGTTTCATTGCAGGAAAGGGAAAATGCACAAGCTGATTCTCAGTCTAACAGTTTCACTCTTTACCTCAGTGTGCCAATATGGTCTTCCATTTCTTGCCAAATGCCAACCTTGTAGTCCCTCTGCAACTGAGACGTGCCCTACCAATGATCGGGCAGGCAACTATAAACAATTCAACTGTCCAAGTGGCTACTATAATGACCTTGCCACTCTCCTTTTCACCACAAACGATGATGCAGTCCGAAACATCTTTTCCACCTACACGACTAGAGAATTCCAGACTACATCGCTCCTCATTTTCTTTGCACTCTATTGTGTGCTAGGGCTATTTACCTTTGGTATTGCTGTGCCTTCAGGTCTCTTCCTCCCTATAATTCTTATGGGCTCAGCTTATGGTCGCTTGCTTGGTCTTGTCATGAGTTCTTATACCAGCATTGACGAAGGGCTATATGCAGTGCTTGGGGCAGCCTCACTAATGGCTGGATCCATGAGAATGACCGTCTCACTTTGTGTAATATTTCTTGAACTCACCAACAACCTCTTACTTCTTCCAATAACAATGATAGTTCTCCTGATAGCAAAGACGGTTGGAGACTGCTTCAATCCAAGTATTTATGAAATTATATTAGAGCTTAAAGGCCTTCCTTTCCTGGATGCAAATCCAGAGCCATGGATGAGGAATCTCACGGTAGGCGAGCTTGCAGATGCCAAGACGCCAGTCGTCACTCTCAACGGAGTGGAAAAGGTGTCTCAAATTGTGGATGTTCTAAAAAATACCACACATAATGGGTTTCCTGTTGTTGATGAAGAATTCGTACCCCATGTGGGACAGGCCAGTGGGGCAAGAAAAATCCATGGAATCGTGTTGAGAGCTCATCTCATTCAGGCAATCAAGAAGAAGTGGTTCCTAGAAGAGAAAAGGAGAAGAGAAGAATGGGAAGTAAGAGAGAAGTTTACATGGGTTGAACTTGCAGAGCGGGCAGGGAAGATTGAGGAAGTGCCGGTGACAAGAGCTGAAACAGAAATGTATGTTGATCTGCATCCTCTGACCAATACTACACCTTATACAGTCATGGAGAGTATGTCAGTAGCTAAAGCCTTGGTGCTCTTCAGGCAAGTAGGGCTCCGCCACATGCTTGTCGTTCCCAATTATCAAGCAGCTGATGTAAGTTTAAAATGAGCATTTTACTATTGTTAAGCATATCTTTTTATAACCGAACTAGAAAGGCAACCTCTTGCTTATATAAGAAATGTAATATTTTTAGAGCTAAAAGAGCAATTCCTAGAGCAATGATAAATACAGTCTATGTTCTAACATGCTTTCATTCTGCATTTATGTTGCAGGTACCTCCAGTGATTGGCATCCTGACTAGGCAAGACTTGCGGGCATACAACATATTGACTGCATTTCCGCATGTGGCTAGAACCAAGAGCAGAGAAAAGGCAAATTAAATTATAGATAGAAAATGATGAAACCAACTTTCGCAGAGAAGCAATTCGCCTATATTCTATTCATTTTTTCACCAGAGTTCCCAATTCTTGCTTCAATTTAAAGGAGATTAATAGATACAAAGAGATTGATATATAGCACTGTTCGTTTGTAAACCTTTCTCGCTCCTACGGATCTCATTTTCTTCCCACAATACAAAATACAACAGAATAGAGTATGCACCGCTTAGAAGTTCTTTAATGCACATCATTTTCACGTTTTTTCTTCATTTATGCTCCCGAAAAAAAATCCTCATTTATGCAATATAATCAAAGTCATTCAATGGATCTTACTGACAGCCCATGTAATTCTAGAATCCACGATTCTCCTAACGGTTTTTTCTTCTTTCCTAATTCCTAATTCTTGACCCCTCTTCACTAGAACCAGAATCTCAATTCTGCGACCCTAATTTGATAGAAGTTCATTAGTAACCACACAACTTGAATGCATTAAATATGCAAAGACATTATGCAAACAATGAAGGGATTAATCTGTCCATATTACGAGACATATGCTTTAAAGCAGAAGCATAGAATATCTTCTTCGCAGTGCTTTTGTACTACTGCTTCAGAATCAAGCAACATTAAGAAAACATGGGAGGCAGACATTGTCTTATTGGAATGCAATTCACTATTTCACTTCAATTGAATTCAGTTAAAGACATTTAGAATTCAATTCATGGCCTAATCGAACATCAACGTTCATACTTGAAGGGATAAAAAAAACATTAAATTATAACTCCGGGCATTCAAACAGTTAAAGACGAATACTACTTTATTTGCACCGAAAAATGAAAAATACTGCAGTATGAATAGACCTTTTCATTATGAGTGCCCTCCTGGTAGTGCCAATCAGAGGTTATGCCAAAGAACCGCCAATTGCTAAATTTCGCACCACACCTCCAGCACCATTGTAAACAGAGTGAAACCTTCTGAAAAAATCGAACAAGAATAGTTACAACAAAAGAATCGGCAAACAAAAAATAAAATTCTAAATTTCTGAAAATCAGACGGTGGAGATTGAATTATTGCGAGTATTCGCGGCAGCTGAATTCGTAAAAACAACACACCTAGAACTAAAAAAGCAGAGAATTAAGGAAACAGTGAATCGGGAAACGAAAAGGATAGCGATGAAGGTACAGAAGAACGCACGTCGGGAACGAGACGAGGCTGCGATGGACAGGAATGCTGGAGAACTTCGGCAGAATGAGTGTGATCGGAACGACTGAAGTGGCGGGAAGCCGGGAACCTGTATACAAAATGGGCCAGTACCGTACCGGCCTAAACCCAATCCAGTCCCTTGCAACTCGACCTGTTCGTAGCGAAGCGCAGATCTCGGATCTCGGAACCGGTACAGATCCATGGATCCATATTCGTTTTTTTAGGATGTGGACCCAATTATTTCAAATCCATTGGATATGAAACAGATATGGATCTAATTAAAAAACATATCTCGATCCAGATCTAGATCCGTATGTAAATATTAATATATTAAGAAAACATAAAATAATGACTTAATTATACATAACCACATATTCTCTGTTCCTAATCCTAACCTATATTATATATATTTAATTTTGTATTCTACGTTGTCTCTCATCAACTACCAAATAGTTCATTTTAATTTATAAGGAATTAATATTAATGTTGAACTTTTTCATTTTTATTTTTAGAATTTCACGCTAAATTAATTTTTATTGCACATTCATTAAGACAGTAAGTTACTAGAATAAATCAATATCTTGGTTATTGATTTTAATGTGATTAATTACTTGAATTTAATTTTTTATAGTTCCGTTTTAGACCCGTTTTGAACGCGGATCCGTGAGATTCATTAGATATGGATATGGGGTCTAATTTCATAGATCCACTGAAATATATTTGGATATGGATACATGAGGATTCGGTCCAGATTCGGCCCATGCACATCCCTAGATGGGTTCGAATCGTGTTTCATCGGATTTTTAACTAACAACATAAACTTAAACACAACATATCATTATTCATAATTTATAACTATAGGCTTGGACGGGGTTTACGAGGTCATTCCTAAACCCGATTCACAACCCGTAATACTTTCTTTCATTTAAATTTTTTAATAAATTAAATGTAAATAAAATAAATTTCTTATATAAATATATCTAATCTTTATATAATTATATTTTTACTTGAAATTCTTTTATATATTATATGAATTATTGTATTAAATTCAATATATCATTTAAATTAAATCATATAAATATCTATCATATTGGGTCGAAGTATTTATATAAAATAAGTTCAAAATTCGTAAAATTTCAAGTTTTAGCAGGCTCATGTTCAGGTCGGGTTTTTTTGAAAATGAATGATCAAACCCGATTCAAAGAAGCGAGTTCGGATCAGGTTAAATGGGTACCCAATCCATAAAGAATTATACTTTTATCTACCTGACACAAAAAGGAATGAATATTTAACTAAAATCTGTTCGTATCTCCCCGTGACATGTGATTGCTTTTATTTAATATATAGGGTGTGTTTGGAAACCTAAAATTTGAAGGAATTTAATTGAATTCATTTCATTTTATATAGAAAGTTTGTAACTTTTATAAGTAAAATGAAATGAATTCAATTGAATTCCTTCAAAATTTGGATTTCCAAACACACCCATAATATTCTCATTTTCTATCACACTTTCTAGTATACTCTCAGTATGCGGATGCGGGACAAAATTTACATTTAAATGGAAACAGCTAACCATGTTTAACTTCATGAAATTATCCTGATTATGGAATATCTATTGTTTTCCGCAAAACATTATTCAGTTCCGCGACGCTGAAGATCAGCATACATTTCCATCTCAGTACTTGTCACTGCTACCAGAACAAGATGAGTTTTCTTAAATCTTTGTAGAATACCTTATTTTATTGAACCAAATGGCACATACAGTAGCTAAAGCCATGGTGCTTTTAGTTTACTAAAACAAGAGCAAAAACATCTCCTGTTTACTTTCATTTTTCCCAGAGCTTTCATTGTCTCCCAGATTGTACAACAGATTAAAAGATACAAGATTCATGCACTGATACTCTTCATCTGTAAGCATCTATCTCCCTCTCTTTATTTCCTACTACAATGACACATAATACAACTGAATGGCATATGGAGGAAACCTCGCAGGTCCCATTTGGTACTCACTTCGGGGGGAAATCAAATTTGACGGTTGCATTCACGATCAGTGATTCTCATGAGGGTTTTTTCTTTTTGCCTGATTTCTTTTTCTTCTTTTTGATCTTGAGGCCTGTGCCTGGGCCCCTCTTGAATACAGCTAGAATCTCAATGCTGCAACCAGAATTCAGAATAACTTTCAACCAGTAATCACACAATGTGAATAAATTAAGTAGAGAAAAAAATTCGGAGACGTGACAGTTATAAATGGATGAAATAATGCTGCACTTTTTAAAACTGACCACCTGACTTAATTGTAGCTTCAGTGAAACGAGAATCCAAAATGATAATTCTTGCTTCTCAAACAGCTGTATTTTCAGCAGCTACATAATTTGAACTTTTTAAGTTTTAAAAATTTCTATCTGTTCCCGGTTAAAGAACCTAAAACTCGCCAAAGTGTCAAACTCAAATGAGATGTTCTAATTAAGGCGCTCATCATGGACATTAAGGAAGTCAATTACCTCTGGGTTCCAGGAAAGAAATTAAATCCATGAGCCTTTTCTAAACGCCATTGCTTGCTGGAGAGCAATAACTTGCAATCCTTGAAAATAATTAATGCATTATTAGATCGAGAATATACTCTTTCATCAGAGAATGACACTGCATGACATGCTATAGCCTGTTAGAGTAAATACCTCTTTGAAGCTCTCCCATCCACAGCTTATATAAATAAGTGATTGAGGAAGTGACTGAGGACCCTCTGAAGTTGCTTTGCTTCCGATTTCAACTGAGGCTTCTCTTGCACGTAAAATCCATGGTCTTTTTTCATCTTTTGCGTTGGAGAGATTACTGATTTGACAATGCAATCACTTAATTATCAAGAAGCAAAACAACTGGGTAAAGTAAAATGCCATGACATGGGCACACATTTTGGTCTAGGTAACCAAAACGTTAAATAGATGAGACCCACCTTCCAACTGACGATCCAGCTTTGCGTTCCAACGATGATATATTCCGTAAAACATCAATGAGAGATGATTCCAGTCCTTTTCTGGGAGGATCAACAATCACTACTTCTGAGCCCATGAGCCAGGACAAGGGTTCCTATTCAGCATGAGGGAAATCAGTCATTTCAGTGAATTTCACAGAAAGCAATATTAGAGGTTGTATCTTCCCCATCTGTTACAGCAGAATCAAAAAATAGTTCCAAGATACGACTTGAGATAAATACTATAGCAAGCACAATAGTTTGAAATGTACTAACATCTGAAGTATCTGCATGGTGCCAGCTGATGCTTCCATCTACAGATTTTGGAAGGCGTTCAACAGTCTTCTCAAAAGATAGTTTTGACTCTTTGTTTACCTCAACACACTTAACAGATCTACAGAGAAACAGTCCAGTGACTACGGTTAAAATTTCATTATTTCAACATAAAAATCATTCTCTGCAGCATTTAGAACAAGCATAAATCTTGCCTGCAATTTCTTGTTGCAGCCAATGACAATCCAATCACACCAGCTCCAGCATACAAATCAGTCACAGATGCTCCATGAGGTACATACTTTTGTAACTTTCGAAGCAAGGTATCAAAGGCCTGAACAATAGTAAGCAGTATTCACTAAGCCTCCAAAAATTGTATTCATTTATTTAATATAAAAAGAAGAAAATTACACTTCAAAAAAAGCAACTCAAGGTTATTTTATGTCTTTTGCTTTTCACAATAGATTAACTAGATTGGACTGAATTATAAAGACAGCATTGAGATACAAATTTTAGACCATTTGTAAGTAACTCCTACAATATGAACATGTGATGGACAATTATTCCTGTGTAACTTGATAACAAATATGAAAACGCTCCCGTTCATGTTTGATACATATTGCAGTTGAGAAGTGAACTTTCATTTCATCCATAGGAAATTGCAATCCCATCCCCCAAAAAAAGTACAGAAGACAGTGCAGTAAGGAGTATTACATACTCTTGTATTTGCTTGCCCAAAACTGGAAGGAGCCAAGGATATGTCAATTCCTCCAACATGTTCCCAAAAGTCCCTGTCACCTAAAAGATGTCTCCACCTATTCCCAAAAATAATCTGCATCCATCATCATAAGATAATCTAAGTTTGACATAGCAAAGCTTTAAAAAGTGTGAGAGACTATAACTCTAAGCTCTTCAAAAGGATAAAAATTAATAACAATTAACAAATGATGTCCCTAGTCTCATTCTGATTTCAATGTTACATCTTGTTGCATAAAAAAACGTTTTTACAAAAATCTTAGGAAACTAATATTTTTTTAGGTGAAGAGTACCGTGTACGACAGCTTAACCTATATTGTTATTACATTCAAACTTATTTTAAATGTCCTTTACTATCTGAAAATACAGTAATATATAATGTTCCAATTAAAACTTGACATTGTTATGAACTTATGATCTTAACTCACATTGTTAGTTGATGTCTGAAAGTTCGCCCATATCGAGTGAATAATACGAACACCACTCCTTGGTCCACCTTTTCTCCATAAGTACTGCACAACGTAACAAGTAACCAATAAGTACCATAACTAGAAATATTAAAAGATTGGTTGGAAACAATAGAGAGACCGGGTTCTCACATTAGCCAACCCACTTAATTTGTCAAAAGTGGGAGAACTCTCACTTCTTGAATTCCAAACTAAAGCAACTTGTACTTTACCTGAAATAGAATATGCAAGACAGTTGATAATATATTCAAGATACTTCTATTTCTTATTGTGTGCGCGCGCTTGAAAAATAAGATGATAAATTGGCAGTTACAAATAATTTCACAAGCTAAAAAGCTACCATTTTTGTATCTTTCAGAAGCAGGAAGAGAAGTGTTGTGGGTTGTCACGGCCATCTACAAAAACACAACATTATGAACATGCGAACATAAATAAAAACAAATAACAAATTGCACATGCTGATCAATCACTCTAACTGACTAACTATTAATTATTGTGATGTCCATAGCATATTCACCTGAACATATCGTAAATCACCTGTCCCTTCGTCTTCATTGTATGGTTCAATATTCAATTCGTTAATACCTTGATACATCCAAAGAAGAATAGCATAATATCAATAATTGTACACCAACGAAAAGAAATGCACACATTTTAAATTGAAAACAACACTGAAAGACAAGCAACATACCTTGTCTAAGTAATTCAACAGCAAAATTAATACTTGGATGGTGAGCTGCAAAACAATAAAATGGATTAACATTAGGCGGAGGTTTTCAAACAAATTAAGGGCCACTGCTAAATTATATGCATACTAGAAGGGAGAAAACACCAGTATGAACCTTTGCAATTGGGAATATCTACTATGTTATGAGTCCCTTCCTCATAGAGCCCAATTAGAGGTTCCATCGAGGAACCACGAACAGCAAGTTTTGCACGACACCTCCATCCCCACTGTACAGCGAAGACAAAGTCAAACTACCGTTTCAAAATCAAATACTCGAAAAAATTCAATAGGCGAAATAAAGAAGAAAAATACCAATCTGGAGCTATCAAAAGAGAAATCAGAGATTCCAAGTCTCTTGAAAAACTCAGTAACCTCATCAATGAGAATCGGACGATGGAGATTGAATTCTTGCGTGCATCCAGAACATCTAGAAAAACGCGAGAATTGCTGAGACGAAAGATGAGGAAATGTAAATGAATAATTATGGGGAAAGCTACTTACGACTGAAAGTGAGGACACTGAAGAGCGCAGGTTAACGACGGCACGGCGGTTGAATTGAGGCTGACAAGCGGTGTGGGGGATGGAGTGGAAAGAGTAGGAGGCGGAGGAGAAGGAGGATGCGCGATGGAAGAAGTGCGGCAGGTTACAAGAGGAAAGGAGGGTGGCCGGAGTGAAAGCAGGCACGGCGGCATTAGTGCTGAAGTGTTGCTTCTTGTGGCGGGAACGGATTACGTAACATTATATGCCTAAATATCTAAAAGAGCAATGATCCTGGTCCAGACCCGATTGTCATAAATACCCACCCAGTCCCCAGATTCGATGA
>CAOJBI010620678.1:0-10775 GCA_948277035.1 Euphorbia corollata
AATCGACACTGTTGCTAGAGAAGGAGAGAAGCGACAGCTGTGCAAGGTCCTGGCTGTCCCAAAATAGAAGAAGAAACACTGCTGGTCATGTGACCTCAAGCACATGGGGGGACCCAATTAAAAATGGGAGTACTACTCTTACTGAAAATAAGAGTTGGGCTGGGCCCAATTCCTCTACCACCTCTAATATGCAATTTGAAAGCCCAAAGTCTTCTACAAATTCTTCTGGATTTGAGCAACAATCCATGTTACGCAACAGGGGCACAAAACACATCTCACAGAAAGATTGGGAGGAAAGGCGAAGGAAAGGTCTTTGTTTTAGGTGTGCGCAACCCTATTCTCCTCAACACCGTTGTCCCGAAGGAAAACTTAGAATCCTCCTTTTAGCTGATGATGAAGACATTAGTTGTGAAGGAGAAATTATTGTAGCAGAAGCTGATATTCAAGCGGAGGAAGACGAGGTTCAAGGAAGGAGAGGAAGTCGCCTTGAAATGAACTCAATGGGAAATTGGCAAGGTCGAGTAGGTTCGGTGGGAGGATGAAAGTGCAGCTGATTTACAAACACTGCTAGTCTTGAGGACAAGACTTTTCAAAGGGGTGGGTAATGTTAGGAAAAATGTTAATTAGTGAAGGGTCAAATAGTAATTTAAATAAGAATAGGTGTTTTTAGGGTTTTCAGTAGATATATAAGGAGAGTTAAAGTGTGAAAAGAGGGGGGATGAGTGATTTTATTTTGGGGGTCTCAACGGTAAGTTGAGAAGGGGTTTATCCTTGTGGGAGCCGAGTAGCTCTGGGTTTATTTAGGCTTTGTGGCTGTCTTGGTTCTTAATCTTTCTCATCTATTTGGGTTGTAATTCTGGTTACTGTACCTTTACTTTGGTAATACAACTTCTGTTTCGAAATTAATTGCATCTTCATATTCATTTTCTATCAAAAACATATCCCCAATGGAAAGATGGGGCACGGTTATTGGAGGAAGCGGAAACTAATTCGTACCTGAAGAAAATCCACGATGCTCAAACTCAAGATCCCACTAGCAGACCGGGATTTCAGATCAAAGAAGTGGTTATTTTGTACAAGAATATGTTGGTAATTCCCGCATCCTCACCGTTAATACCAACTCTTTTAGAAGAATTCCACTCATCGCTGACGGGGGCATTCGGGATTCTATATAACTTATAGGCGTGTGCATCAAACATCTACTAGGTGGGAATGAGTAAAAGAGTTCAAGAATCTATGCGAAATTGCGATACTTGTCAACGCTATAAGACCTTAACGTTGGCTCCTGCTGGGCTGCTCCAACCATTGCAGCTACCTAAGATTGTGTGGAATGATATCTCAATAGACTACATTACGGGACTGCCAAAGTCGAAAGGGTTTGAGGTAATTTGGGTTGTAGTTGACAGACTCAACAAGTACGCTCATTTCATCCTTCTCAAGCGCCCATTTTCAGCTAAATCTCTACCAGAACTTTTCGTAAAGGAGATAATGCGTCTCCATGGAGCCCCTCGAACTATAGTTAGTGACTGAAACCCCATTTTTATGAGAGCTTTCTGGAAGGAACTATTTCGGCAGCAAGGAACTCAATTAAACATTTCTTCTTCCTATCACCCGGAGCATGATGGCCAAACTGAGGTCATTAATCGTTGCCTTGAAGCTTATTGCTTTGTTTTTCGGTGGAGAACCCGTACATGGGCATTTTGGTTACCTTGGGCAGAATACCAGTTTAATACATCGTTTCATGGGTCTACGGGAACCACTCCCTTCGAGGTTTTCTACGGTCGCAAACCCCCCAGACCATTGCAGTACATTACAGGGGAAATTAAAATATTGAGTGGGTGGCAAGAGAGTTGGAAGATCGTACATAAGTTCTTGGCACAGCTCAAGTTCAATTTGCTCAAGGCCCCAAATGCTATGACAAAGGAACCCAACAAGCACAAAAGAGATGTTTGCTTTAAAGAGGGGGATTGGGTCTATCTTAACTCAGGCCTCATAAACAACAATCAGTAGTTAAGAGAATCAATCAGAAGTTGGCAGCTCATTTCTTTGGACCTTTCCAGGTCAAGCACCGTATAGGGCCAGCGGCATATGAGCTGCAACTGCCTGATGCATCTCGCATTCACCCGATTTTTCATGCTTCCATGTTGAAGAAAGCGAATCAGCCACCTATCGCAATGCCAGAGCTGCCTGAAGGATTTGAAATTGAACTCTCTGATGTTGTTAGCCCGGAAAAGGCGCTTGGTTTCAGAAATATTACTAGGGGAGAAGAAATCAACCAATGTTTGCTTCAATGGAAAGGGGGCAAGCCAGAAGATGCATCATGGGAGGATGAGTTGACAATTCGAGCCCAATTCCCTCAATTCAGTCTTGTGGACAAGACTGCTAGCCCAACAGGAGGTAATGTTATGAATGAAGAGCCCAAAGTATGGAAGGTTTATGAGAGGAATAAAAGTAGACCCATGTAAAAGGTTATATACTTTTGTGTGGGCCACATATGGTGTGTCTATTAGTGTGTGTAGGGGTAATATAAAGTGTGTCTGTATCTGTAGTAGGGATCATCTTGTTTAGCTATTTTGAGTAATTATCCAACTGTGACTAGATGGAGTGGGGTTGTGTCCTTGGGTAATCTTTGTAAGCTTGGTATTGAAGTTATTACCGTATCTCCTCGCTACTATTATAGTGAGTGTTCTATTTCTGTTAGCAATTCATATCAGAGAGAGTAAGAAAGATTTGTATATTCATTTCAACTCTCGGTTACAATTGTTGTTCTTATAGCAGTCAAAAATGGACAATTGGACTAAATGCCAAAATATCACAACTGCTTATTTCCCAACTAATGAGATCATGACAATTTTCTTGAAAACAAAGCCAACACAGCTCCTATGAGCAGTAAAAAAATCCCAAAAGCAAGTTGGATAGCAAGGAGAAGGCAACCTTTCATCAAGGGTATTCATGAAGTCTCTTGGTAAATGGAGAGCTATTGATACAGGTAGCTGAAGGAAGTGTAGTAGAATTTCTTTTAAACAAGACACCATTTAATGTTGAATTAGCATACCGATTGGGGATCTTTTATCTTTTATACGTGAACGTGGAGCTATTGTAGAAATGAAAGTCATTCGTAAATCTATTGACACCTGATTTATTCAAATCACAAGGATATAAACCAGGGGAAAATTCTACTTGTTGGCCAAGAAATAGAATATGTTGCTGACAAAAAACTAAGACAAATGGCTAAGGTTTACTGAAATGTGACCCATTTGCTACAAGTTTCACTCAAGAAAGCTATAAGAAACATCACACATTGGTACTCTAGTAGCTTTTGATCGCCTCTAGTTCCATTTTAACTTCCATCAACTATTGCTTGTACTAAGCTTTGAAAGAATGCCACAAGGTCCATTAATTGATGAGCAACAGTGAAAAAGGTGGAGCCATGTACTAAAGGTGATTGTTGGGGTAAAGATGTGGAGAAAAGTTGTTCAACTAGACGAAAGGTAAGCTAGAATTCTTAGATTCTGTAGCTAAGAGACTTGCTAAGATTTGGGTGATGCAAATAGTAAAGGGGATCAATGGAAAGCATCCCTAATCAAGAAAATTCAAAGAATAAAATTTGCATCAATGGCCAAATAGGAGGGTTAAGGTGAGCAATTCATTGTCTACCCAATGTTTTTCATTTTTGAGGACAAGAAAGTTGTGAAGGGGAGGGTATTGTAATGTATAATTCTTATAAGCTAATTATTACTACAGTTCTAGAATATGTTGTATTAGAGTAGTTCAGTTCAGTCTTTATTTCCCCAAGTCAAATTGTCATTATACAGTTTTTGGTTGGCTGTCTAGAGTTTGTTGGGCTCTTATGGATTTAGCAGAAGGTTGTCCAATATGGTTAGAAATCTAGTTGTTATATATGAATGTAAGGAATTCCATAAATATCAATGAATATCAAAATATTTTATCATCTTCTTTAGTTCTAAGATTATCTCTACCAAACCTCTACTCTCTCTATTCTATGTTATATTCCTATTTCACTATTAATCTCCTCTAATTATTATCTATTCATCAGTATTCTTCTTATTCTCCTATATTTTTGCATCTAATCATTCATTATCACTCAAAGTTAAATTCACAAAACTGACATTCCAAGTTAGGATTATACAATTACAAGAATAATATTCTAATTTCAGAAGCAAAGAAAAACCATTGTAAAGCATACAAAATAATATGCTTGACAAGAAAGTTGAAAACACACCGAAGGATCAAAACAAAATGTTAAAAACTTACATTCACCAAAAAAAACCGCAAAATGAAAATTTCCAACTTGAGCCACGGAAAAGGTACATGGTACATTGGTTGTAACTCCTAAAGGGACTAAGTTATCCACAGTATGCATGCACCTGAAGCATCTCCAAAACTTATCAAGGGCAAGCCAAAAGAATGACCTACTACATGGAAAGTGCTTCTAGATATGACTTAACCTACTAATTGGAATCCACCTCATTATTAGGCCATCTTGAGACATTTCTCTACTGGAAATTATTGTAAGCCATGCCTAAACATCTAAAAGTCAGTTTCATTCATAAATATCTCAGACTCCTCATAAATGAACTTAAGTAAATGTTAAAACATTACCTGCCAAGCTCTTTGCATATTTCGCATTCTCAAACTCCTCCTCTGAAAAACCTTTTCCATTACAGATCCATCTAGAAAAGAATCCGGATTGTCATCTGGACTAACTTCTTCTGCCTGATCAACAAACTTAGCATCATTTTCACCTTCATCAAGTTCTCTAGAACTTGGCCCAGTTCTATCAAGATGTTCTTGAAGCAAACCCTCTACCCTCCTTCGCAAGCTTAGTGGGAGTACCACCTTCAACAATACAGAAGAACAATTAAATAACCAACAAACCACAGTCATGAAGAATACAAAAATTTTAAAAATCATTTCAAAAGTTTCAAAACTAATACCTCCCTTTGGGGCCGCTTATCATCCAAATCCGGCCGGTAATTGGGAAGTGGAACCTTGCTAGCAACCACCACTTTTCCATACAATTCACTAATAAAGCAATGACATGCATGAATTAATAATCCCCCTACCATACAAAAGCAACATTTAAAAAGCTGCAAATTTAATTACCTATAGAGGCCCATCCTTTTGGCGAGACTGGAAATTTGCTCATAATCCCTTCTATCCTTTCTATCTTTGGAGACAATTTCTTGATCAGTTTCGCTACGCAAAAGCAAGATTAGCTTCCATTTCCACTCATCAATATTGGTAACCGAAGAAGAAGCCTAGAATTCAAGGGAAAACAAATAAGAGATGTACGAAATAAAGAAATATAAAAGTAGATAAAAAGAAAGAAATAAACCTTATGGGATTCAAAATCGCACTCGTAATCATCATCAGAGAACTGCTCAACAGCGTAGCCGGATAGAGGACGGATGGTAGAATTAGGGAAAGTGAAGAAAGCATTGATACGGCGGGTTGAAGAGTAGGAGAGTGAACTGGAGCATAATGAAAGTGAAAGGAAACCTCCTAACCTAGAATTTCGCATTCTAAGAGGCAACCAAATCTAGGCATTACGTTTCCATCTTCGTCTACCTGAGGAACAACACATTCTGATACTGAATCCGGAGTTTCGTAATTTTGCCTCTCCTTAGGGTCTGTTTGGGACAGAGTTTTTGATAGGAAAGGAAGGTAAAGGATTTTAATTCAGCTGTTTGAGAGAGAAGGAATCGTAAAATGGAGGGATCATTAAAGGAATTGATTTCCATTTGCATCCCTTCAAAGAGCCGTCCGGAGGGATATGTTATATATTTACAATTATAACATTGTTTTTAAAATTTATCTTTAAATATTTTCTCTTATAAGGATATCTAAGTAATTTACATATCTAATTTCTTTTAAAATTACATCCCTTCATTCCAAACACCATAATTTAAAAAATTTTCCATTCCTTTAAAATTCTATCCCTCACTTTCTTTTCCTTCACTTTCCTTTCCTTTATAATTCTCCAAAATCTTGCTCCCAAACAAAGCCTTAATGGTGAACCCTATTCTTCGGTTCAGGGGTACTTCTCAATTGGGTGTACTTTCCCGTCACCGTTTTAAAAAGGTTTGGCAATGTTTATTTACTGTTATCGTGAGCGGCATTTATTCTGAATATTTTAATCACTAAATCTGTGAAGAAAATCATAAACAACGACACAATGTAATCGAACAAAGTAATTTAAAATCTTACTGTACCTTGAAAAAAATATCAGTCGAACAAGGGTTACAATCACGTTTCATGTAAATTACTTTTTTTTCTCCCTTGGAAATTGCGAAAATTGTAAGGTTTACATATTTTTATTTTACTTAAGAAAACTTGTCATATTAATTCAAATCATAGGCTACAATGACTCTAATCAAAGTTGGACATGAGTTAAATCACGTCCCCCTACCTGTCGAAGAACCAACAGTTTTAGCTAACAAATGGGCAGCCTAATTTGCAGACCTAGCAGCATAAACAAGTTTCAAGTTGGAAAAAGAAGAAATAAAATCCTTACAATCCGCTAGAACATAACCTACTAGTGAAAAAAAAATTATTGTTCACAGCGTTAACCATTGAAAGAGCATCCGATTCGAGTACCACATTGTCCAATTTTTGTTGTTTAATCCAATTGAGGGCCTCCCTGCAGCTCATAGCCTCCGCCAAAAAAACATCCCCACTTCCTGAGAGTATGATCGATCTCACTGCTAGCACTCTACCTAGGTGATCACGGATGATATCCGTGGCCAAGACGAATTCTCGAATCAAACACACTCGCATCAATGTTCAGCTTAAGCCAACCCCCTTGCGACTTTCTCTAATGATCTGAGACATGGGAATAAGGCAGTGAACCTAGGTTTTGTTGTGCCGCTTTCCATTCACTCAAAAATCCCAAACCGTGCCTTACAACATAAGACGCCAATCGAAACTTTTTGTTCCAAATCCAGTTAATTATGCCTCGCCCAAATGGCCCATAAAAGGCTGGCTGCTTGCTCAACTTTTCTAGTCTCATGTTGGTAAAAGAAAATCCATCAATCATACAAAATAGAAATTGAGCGAGGCCATCCATCTACAACAAATTCAGCCCACAATAACTGTGCAAAACAACAAGAAACTAAAGCATTGTTGTTTTCCTTTTTTGCATTGTATAACTGTTTTAATTTAATAGTTTTTTCCCAATACGTTCCATATATATATTGTCTTTCTTTCTTATTAATGCGGGTTATTTCCTAACAATTTTCTCTTCTCTACATTGTTACTTTCTGCTCCTTTCTATATTTGAAATTCAAGTATGCTGATCTTAAGTTTTCCAGTTTTTGATCTCTGAAACTATCATCTTCTCTGCATAATTTCGAGTTATTTTCAATTTAGATAAGGTTTAAGCAATTTTAATTTAAAATTGTGATTATGTTTTATTATGCTTTTACTTTCGTTTTGAATATTTGCAAGATGGATCCTTTTCCAGTTTCGTTGCACTGCTATGGATCTTAGACTAAGGATTTGAAGTTTGTTGAATATAAAGTTGATGAAGTTTTGCTTTTAAGGTCATCAAGCTTTGATTTTATTCAGCTTTGATTTGATATGCAATTTATTTGTTTGATTAGAGCTTTTGAATTTTTATTTTGAATGATAATAATCAAAGATATTGATGTGTTTTTTAAATATATATATTTGTTTTTGCATTTTTGTTTTTTTTGAGTATCGATAGGCATTTGGCAAAGTGATGAAATTTTTTTTTTTAATTCACAATTTTGTTTCGTTTTACCTTTTGAATTTCTTTTTTGAATGATAACAATGAAATATATGATTCCTATCAAGTACCTACCAGATATCAAAAAGTTGAAAAAAAGTTTTTGAATATCTAGGTACCTGGTAGAATGCTAGTAAATTCATGAAATATAGTAGAAACATTACAATATAAAATTGGTGGCATACACGAACTTTCAATGAAGTATAAGGTTCCTACCAAATATTAAATAGTTGACAAAAAGATTTTGAATGTATCCAGTAAGAATCTGGTAGCTACCTGGTAAGAATCTGGTAGAATGTTCGTAAATTCATGAAATATAGTAGAAACCTGTTGCAAACATAAATTTGATGGATTGAACAAACTTTCAATGAATTATAATAGAAATATTTTACAAACATAAATTTGGTGGGTTGAACAAACTTCCAATGAACTATAAAATTCCTACCATATATTGGAAATTTGAAAAAAGTTTTTGAATGCATCTAGTAGGCATGTAGTAGATACCTGGTAGAATGTTAGTCTATTTATGAAATATAGTACAAACCTGTTAAAAACATAAATTTGGTGGATTGAACAAATTTCCAATGAAATATAAGGTTCCTATTAGGTACTTACCAATTTCATAACAGATTTGACTTTGTTTTTCCTACCTGTTACCTATCAAGTTCCTATCAGATTCATACCAGATTTGACACTGTTTATAAGATACCTGTTTGATTCAATACTTTGTAGATTTTTATATCACATGAATTGTAATGCATTTTCATTTACTTTTAAAATTATAATTGTTTGTTTACTACTTTTGTACTAATTATCTAATATAATAGTATTTCCTAGCAGATGCCTACAAGATTCTTACGAATATGATTGTTTGTGTTCCTATCAGATATCGAAAAATTGAAAAAAAGTTTTCGAAAAAGTATATCACAATGGATGGCGTTTCGAATATGAAAATGAGACGAACAACAAACTTTGATGTGACATGTTAAAAAAATAGCGGTTCGAGAGATGATAATGGCAAAATAAGGTAAGAAAAATAAAAAAACCAATAGCATAAGGTAAGGGAGGAGAGGAAAGCAACTGGAATGTAAATATGAATCTTAATTGGGTCAAAAGAGTTAAGGCACAAAACTTGAGCTGAAATAAATCCTGAATTTCAGCCCATTTTTATAACTTGCCTTTAATTATTTATCTTTTTAAGGTTGTTTGTTAAGACTAATACTATATTAATTAAGACAATAAAAATACTTATGTACCACTATGAGCGGGTGGTCCTTTTCGAAAAGGTTGAAAAGGGTTATGGGGAGTGGGTCGAAATGCGCGAGGCACGAATTCGCCCGGGTTTAGTTTTGAAAGTAAAAGAGGCGTTTGCTCTTTAGGGAGTAAATTCATTTAAGAGAAATCATTTTCAATTTGATCTTTCTTAAAATAATGATAAAAATAGTAAAATAAGGTTAAACCCCTATTTTACGAAAAAAGAGTCGCCACCCGGTTCAGCTTCACCGGGAATTGTGGTATACTGATCCATCGATTTTTATACCTGAAAAATTGAGATTCTAAGTTCGGATATAATAGTTACTAATTTATTCAAAAAATTGAGAATAATGACTTGAATGATAATTTTGACATTACGACGGCTTAATAAAATAATAAAATTGAGCCGGAATTTCGGTAGAGTAACGGCGCTATTTGGGGTTTTCCAAGTTATTCAGATGGAATTTCCCCTAATTTTGGATATCCAGTCTTTACTTGCAAGCTCGTTTACACATATTAACACAATTTATTGAAAATTAAAGTAGTAAAGAAGCTTCAGTGGCTCTTTACTCAAGCATGCAGTGTTGAATGTAATAAAAACGAATATAAAAAGTTTAAGGCTTAGAGCCAATACCCTCAGTTACCTTTTCATGATTCTAGGATGACGTGAGAAAAGTTGAAAAAGAAAGTGATTAAAGTGATTTGAAGGCATTTTGACTCAAGTTATGGCTATAATCTCAAGTAAAACGTATTTTGGATGAGTTTTGACGAGTTTTAAGTCGAGCATTTCCGTGGGAAACTTGACTTAAATCGAAACTCGAGAGATTTTGATTGAAGAAACTTGAATTCGATAGAGTTTTGACACGTTTAAAAGCGAAAACTACTGAATTTTGCTCTGGGGCGAAACTAGATCGAAAACTTGCTTGAAATGGAAGAGAATCACTCCTTTTTATAGCAGGGAGGTAATTAGCCCACTGGCTAATTACTACCTAGGGGGTAGCCCCTAGGTCCGCAGATTTTGAGGGAGGCTACCCCCTAGGTAATTAGCCCACAAGCTAATTACCTATGGGGGACAAAATCCCCAAATGAGGGGAGCCTAGAGGTAGGTCGGGGCCCGATTCATCCGGGTTTCAATTTTTTACGGGTTTTCGGCGCGTTTAACGAAATCGGACTTTTCGAAACGCGATTTTTCAGTTTTAAAAATTTACGAATAATCCGTGTGTCCTCATCAGGTCCGAGCGGACCGTGCTAACAGTTTGTCCCTCGCATACTAGAATTAAAATCCACAGAGAAATTCATTTGTATGTGAAACAGGCTGTAAAACCCATGTGAATGCATGAGTTAATATTTTAATTGATGAAATTTTGAAACAAAATATTTTGCCCCTTCAATTAAAATATTAACGAGGGCAAAAAGTGAAAATTCAAAATTATTTCGGAATTGGTGCGGGGGCGATAATTAACTTTGAAAAATTTTAATGAGTGAAAATCATGCTAGTGCATGTTTCAGGATATTTTCTAGTCCGCTCGGTTGAAATCGGAATTGAAAACTGCTTAAAAATGCCAAAAATATTAAAAAGTTGGGTAAATGGAAAAATTACCATTTTACCCTAAGAATTGGTCGCACGGCTAATTCCCTAGGTGTAACGGTCATAAATATGACCGTTACACCCGTTTGCGTGGCGCGCTCTGACAGGTTATTAGCCCGGTGGCTAATTTACCTGGGTGTATATATACCCCCATCCATTCTC